>JAVGVS010000206.1:0-36989 GCA_032718565.1 Distichodus sexfasciatus | reverse complement strand
TTATTACATCACTTCTACGTAACGTCACTGCGAAAGCGCATTGAATGCGAGCCGAAGAGAAAAACAAAAATAAAAAAACACTTTACAGTAGGGGGCGATATGTGCCTATGGCACTACTCCGCCGTTGTATCGAAGAAGAACGTCATAACGACAGATCAAACCAACATGGTTCTAACGATGGATCTGCGACACAGGTACTATGGTGTTGGGAAACAGTCGTGACTAGTTAGTTAGTTTCTTCAACGTTGCATCGTACAACGGTGGTTAAGCAAAGAGCTACATCGTTGTACGGGAAACGCACCCCAGATCAGTACATTTGTTGGTGTATCTTATTAGAGACATGTTGTGTAATTAATACTTTAATTACTTAAGGGTAAATTTATTATTGATTACTCTGAGCATGTTCCTCTATAGCTTCCCCTAAAAAAAATTTTCCTGCACTGCAGAGGCATTGTAATATAGTGCTGCTTATTTACAAAGTTTACCTTGTAATTTTATCTTGAGATTATGTTGCACTTAGTTGCCCTATATTCCAAATTTCCTGCAAAGCAGAGGCATTGTAATAGTTGTTATTAAGTGCTGTTGGACTGTAATAGTTAACTGTGTCAATTATTACACAGAGTTGCTGGTCACAGTGTTAGCCCTTTTTCTTCTTTCTCTTTCGGCTTTTCCCTTCAAGGGTTGCCATAGCGAGTCATCTGTCTCCATGTAGTCCTATCCTCTGCATCCTCTACCCTCACACCAACTAACTTCATGTCCTCTTTCACCACATCCATAAATCTCCTTTTTGGTCTTCCTCTCACCCTCCTGCCTGGTGGCTCCAACCTCAGCATCCTTCTACGTATGTAATCATTGTCTCTCCTCTGGACATGTCCAAACCATCTCAGTCTGGCCTTCCTGACTTCTAACATCTAACATGAGCTGTCCCTCTGATGAACTCATTCCTGATCCTATCCATCCTCATCACTCCCAAAGAGAACCTCAACATCTGAGCTCTGCAACCTCCAGTTCTGCCTACTGTCTTTTCCTCATTGGCACTGTCTCCAAACCATACAACATGGCTGGTCTCACTACTGTCTTGTACACCTTTCCTTTCATTCTTGCTGAAACCCTTTTATCACACATCAAACCTGACACTTTTCTCCACCCATTCCAACATGCTTGCACACACTTCTTCTCCTCTTTTCCACTCTCTCCGTTGCTTTGGACCGTAGACCCTAAGTACTTGAAGTCCTCTACCTTCTTTACTTCTACTCCCTGTAACTTCACTGTTCCACTTGTGCCCCTCTCATTTACACACATGTATTCTGTCTTGCTGCGACTAATCTTCATTCCTCTCTTCTCCAGTACATATCTCCACCTCTCTAGCCCTTCCTCTACCTGTATCCTGCTCTCACTGCAGATCACAATGTCATCTGTAAACATCATAGTCCATGGAGATTCCTGTCTAACATCATCTGTCAGCCTGTCCATCACCAAAGCAAACAAGAAGGGGCTTAGAGCCGATCCTTGATGCAGTCCCACTTCCACCTTAGACTCCTCTGTCACTCCTACAGCACATCTCACTGCTGTCTCACAGTGCTCATACATGTTCTGCACCACTCTAACATACTTCTCTGCCACTCCAGACCTCCTCATGCAATACCACAGCTCCTCTCTCGGCACTCTATCATATGCATTCTCTAAATCTACAGAGACACAATGCAGCTCCCTCTGACATTCTCTGTACTTCTCCATCAGCATCCTTAAAGCAAAAATAGAATCTGTAGTGCTCTTTCTTGGCATGAAACCGTACTGCTGCGCACAGATGCTCACTTCTGACCTAAGCCTAGCTTCCACCACTCTTTCCCAAAGCTTAATTGTATGACTCATTAGCTTTAATCCTCTGTAGTTGCCACAATCCTATATGTCTCCCTTGTTCTTAAAAATCGGCACCAGAACACTTTTTCTCCATTCCTGAGGCATCTTCTCACTTGTCAAGATCTTGTTGAACAACCTAGTCAAAAACTCTACTGCCACCTCTCCTAGACACTTCCATACCTCCACAGGTACTGTATGTCATCAGGGCCAACTGCTTTTCCCCTCTTCATCCTCTTCAAAGCTTTCCTCACTTCATCCTTACTAATCTCAGCTACACAACAGTCACCTCTTCTACTCTACATTCTCTCTCATTTTCCTCATTCATCAGCTCTTCAAAGTACTCTTTCCATCTTCCCATCACACAATTGGCATCTGTCAGTACATTTCCATCCCTATCCTTAATCACCCTAACCTGCTGCACATTCTTTCCATCTTTATCTCTCTGCCTCACCAACCTGTACAAATCATTCTCTCCCTCCTTACTGTCCAACCTAGCATACAGGTCATCATACGCCCTTTGTTTGGCCTTTGTCACCTCTACCTTCACCATAGGCTGCATCTCCCTGTACTCCTATCTACTCTCCTCAGTCCTCTCAGTGTCCCACTTCTTCTTAGCTAACTTCTTTCTCTGTATATGCTCCTGGAATTTTTCATTCCACCACCAAGTCTCCTTATCTACTTTACTCCTTCCAGATAACACACTAAGTACCCTCCTACCCGTTTCTCTAATCATATCAGCTGTATCTGTTAATCATCTGGGAGCACCTCCTGGCCACCAAGAGCCTGTCTCAACTCCTCCCTGAAAACCTCGCAACACTCTTCTTTTTTCAGTTTCCACTACCTAGTCCTCTGCTCCACCTCTGTTCTCTTCATCTTCCTCACCATCAGTTTCATCTTACAGATCACCATCCTATGCTATCTCGCTACACTCTTGCCTACTACTACCTTGCAGTCACTAATCTCCTTCAAATTACAACATCTACATAAGATGTAGTCCACCTGTGTGCTCCTCCCTCCACTCTTATGTCACCCTATGTTCCTGCCTCTTCTGGAAGAAAGTATTTACAACAGCCATTTCCATCCTTTTCACAAAGTCTACCACCATCTGTCCCTCTTCATTCCTATCATGGATACCAAACCTGCCCATCACTTCCTCATCACCTCTATTCCCTTCACCAACATGTCCGTTAAAGTCTGCACCAATTACCACTCTCTCAACTCTGGGGATACGCTGCATCAAATCATCTAACTCACTCCAGAAATTCTGCTTCTCTTCTAGCTCACATCCTACCTGTGGGGCATAACCAATAACAACACTGATCATAATTCCTTCAACTTCAAGCATCAGACTCATCAGCCTATCTGACACGCTGTTCACTTTCAGAACATTCCTAACAAACTCCTCCTTCAGGATAACTCCTACTGCATTTCTCTCACAGTGTTAGCCCTACTTATAATAAATACTTGTTAATAGTGTATGGTCCCAGAGACTACAGTTTTCCTTTTAAATTCAGGCTTACCTAGGTAGCTGTCCTTGACTCTGCCACATTTGTACCTAAGCTTGTTAGCTTGTAGCTGTTAGCAGTTGAGGCCCACCTAGCAATTTCATTTTGATAGCCAGTAGGCACATTTTTAGCTTACTACTTTCAGGCTAGCCATGGCAAGCAGTAACTTTTCCAGTCAGTGTGCTGTGATTGATCATACTCTTAAAATGCTGAACACCAGCATGAAAGAGGGTGAACAATCACACCCTACAAACATCTATAGCTCAGATGAGTTTTTGAAAAAACTTTGAGGAGGCTCCAACTGTTGAAGAAACAGTAAGGAGAATGTTTTTGCTTCACCATCTGCCATCCAGCTTAGAAGTAGAAGCTCTGCATGAGGAGAATAACCTTTCCCAACAAATTAACACTTTTCTTCCGAGGTTAAAAGTCTCTGGTACCACCTCGAACTGTCCACTTGTACATTAAATGATGTGCTTACAGAGAGTGAAAGCCATTTAGGTCTGAGTGAAACTACTCACCTCCAAAAGGAGAGCCAACTTGCCTGGAATAGAGCAGGATATTTTCTTGACACTAGGTCTGAGCCGCCCAGAACTAGAACAAGACCACTCGTTTCCAACATAGCCATGAAGAAAAGCAGTAACCCTGCCACACAGTCCTCTAAGGACCAAGTTCCAGCCTCCATGCATAAAACCAGGTCAGGTGTCACCAACTCCTCCCTTAAGCATCCTTACGATGCTTGTGACAGCCCCTCCCCTGATACCGAAGCAGAAGTCTCTGCTTACATACCTTTAAGGGTAAATTCCTCTCCTGCATCATTTTGTGTTGCATCTGAAGAAGACTCCACTTATTCCACCATTCCTAGTTCTCCAGTACCTCATCAGGAGGAGAAGTCTAAAACTAACCTGTTCTCATTTTGCTCTCCGTATTGCGCACATGAGGTCCAATACTGGAACACCCCATTTAATAGAGCAGCTAGCAGTCTTGGCATGAACTTAGAGTAATATTCCACATATCTGCACACACGTCAAAAGAGTGATGTTTTTGCTCAAGCCGTTTCCTCAGGTAGAAATGCAGACGTTCTGCAACCTGAGATGAGTAAAGACTCAGCAGTACCCTCTATCACCAAAGAACAGGAAAGTAAGTATTCTGTTACTGACTTTAAGTCTAGTAACAATGTCCAACACAGGGACACCCCTGTAGATAGAGCAGCTGGCAGTCTTGGCATGAATTTAGAGCAATATTCCACATATCTGCACACACGTCAGAAGAATTATATTTTTGCTCAAGCCGCTTCCTCAGATAGAAATGCAGACATTCTGCAACCTGAGATGAGGGACTCCGCAGTACTCTCTATCACCAGAGAACAGGAAAGTAAGTATCCTGTTACTGACCCTATGTCCAGTAACCTAGGTAGTGAACATCCTGCCATCCACTCCATCACAAGACAGCTCCCAGAGCCCATTCCTCGCTTTACAAAACTTGATTCTTTAGCCAAAGACATAGAGCAGTTTGACTCCTCAATCATAAATTATTGAAGACATTGAAGACTATCTCAGAGAGATTGAGTGGAGCCTCACTGACCTGCCTCAAGCCACACAGCGAGAACAAATCAGGTTGATTTGGAAAACAACCTGTAGGCAAGTTCATACCTTCATAAAGTCACAATGTCTTTCCATCAGGAGTAACTACACTCAGCTATGCAAAGCCCTAGTTGAAGAGTACTCCATCATTGCTGATGAAACCTTAGTGACCATCTCAGCCCTTAAAATCAAGCACAGGCGTACTGGACACCCTAGAGATTATTTTAACCACTTAAAAGAAGTGTTTTTCCAGGGATGAAATGCAACAGGTCTTACAGAAGACCAAACCTTTAAATCCCTCTTCTTTTACAACCTCCATCCTTGTGTGAGGACACAGGTCACTCTTCGGCTCGTCAATGCAAGAAATTAAAAGAACCGCACAGCTTGTTTGGGAAACTGTCATACAGCCTATGAGGCTGGGAAAAGACCTGTATGTCTCAGAACTCCAAGGTCCATCTGAAGCTGTTCTACAGCCTCAGGACTCAAACATTCCGCTTTCAGAGTCCTCTACGCACCCACTCCTCATGTTGTAGAGACAAGTCCAGGAAGTGGAAAGAGAAAGTGCTGAACCAGCCAAAAGGAGGTGGCCATAATCAACAAAAGGTAGACGATCAACACTTCCAGGCAGATAGGAAGGATTGGCTTAAACAGTGCCACAGGTCAAAATGAAGCCCTCAGGGACACTGTGACAAATCTCAAAGGGAATTGTCACCTGTCTCCCAGCTCAGCCAAACAGTACTGAGGGTCAGTTAGTTTACCTCCTATGCTATGGCTGGAGATTCACTAACAAATCTATTCACACAATCAGTTATGTGTAATATATCAGCCTGTGAACATGTAACTGACTTTCATATTTCATCTTTCTAAAGGAAGATGTTCCTAGCATCATCTTCCGACCCATTCCCATACTTTTGTCATGCCATAGATTCTTTCCAAAAGGCGGTGGACCTAGCAGTACCTTCCAAACTTCCTTACCACTGTAACCCCTTTTGTTTCATAACTCCTATCATTTATCTTCTTTGTTGCCAGCACAGCAATAGCCAGATATTGATAGAAGGCCATAAGGCAAATTGTGAACAGGTTTCCAGCACTGTATAGCAATCTATAATCTTTGCAATCTCTGCCTCAAAATATATTTCATGTGTGTATAGAATGTATATGGTTTGGATAGTGCACACATGCTATCTCTATTGCACAAACTTAACAAGCAAGTTTGGCTTAAATATTGCCCCTCTCGGCAAGTTTGTTTAAAATTTGATTTTTGGAATTTGGAGTAGCCTAATCTTAAATCATTTTGACTTCTCATTTCTATTTTTAATTTTAATTTTTTCTTTTCTTTCTTAGCTCAAGTTCATACTTAGCTATAAGGAGAAGTTTGTACTAGTTTACCACAGACTAGACATGTTATGCCGAAACACTGACTCAGGAACCTGCACAGTTCTTAGGACACCAAAATCTGTCCTAATAATCTTAAGGCTATCAGCTTGACACACGTCAGGTGCATCCGTTCAAACCTACTAAAGCTTTGACTAACCATGCTCTGTCTCTAGGCTCGACAATGTACTTCCTCCTTTCCATTAAGAGCCCTCTAATCTTTCCAGAGTAGGGACAGTTTGTGTTTCTGATGTATTTTCTAAAGCAATGCTTAAAGACCTCAAAAACTTGTAACTGTGTCATAGCATGCTAGCTACTAAACAAATATAGCTACTAAAACGGCCCAGATGTTTGCTTTACATGTTTCAGCCTCCCCAACATCTTCATGGATAAATGTGGAAACTGACTGAACCACTCTGTCATGGACTCATTCTGTCATGGACTCATTCTGTCATGGACTCGTTCATCATGGACTTCAGCCACAATGGACAACCCGACATACACCTCAACGGACATGGACAGCCAAGCGTAACCTTCTGTGCTCTTCAACTGATGACAAGTCATCGTTTAAATACCAAAAGGGGGAATGTAGGTACCATGCCATCCACTATGTGGCGCTGCCACCAGAGCTGTACATAGAGGGAGTAGAGTCCAACCGAGAAGGGGCGGGCACTTCCCATACCTGGCAACCCAGGTGATAAAAACCCGCAGCATTTGAAAATTCTCTCTCTCTGGACCTGCCCTCTCGGGCTGTGGTCTGACAAAGACACAAACTTGGCCGAACCTACATGCATGGGGGAAGGGTCGTTTACATTTCCTTTGTTTCAAGACCAGGAACAAGGAGGTACAGAATTGTGAGGATGACGATGGAGGACGAGCGCAACAAAGCCACAGGACTGTAAGGGCAAAAAAGCCGTACCCACGAACATGTGAGACCGAACTGAACCTCTGAGTTTAGTAACTTAGCATAAATTCACTCTTAATGCAACGTCTCGGCAAAGTTTCATTGTTTAGCATTGTTTAAACCGTGTCTTAGAAGAATATGGTTCACGGTCTTAATGATAGACTGTTCATTTTGCGCGCATCTTCTCTCTCTTTCCAAATTCTCTCTTTTACTAATCATCTCGGAACCCCGAGAAACACCTAAACCCAATTCAACTCGGCATTGCGTACATTCCAAACATTTAGCTTAAGGCTAAATTCCACACCAGCATTTTGCCTTTGTCTCTAGGACAAAGCTGATCTCGTCAACATACGCGCTGGTTTCACCAAAGACGTGGTATCGACGCCACTGTCCTTTGTCTTAGAAGAGATAAGGAGCAACCTCCCCCCATTTAAACTGCACACGCTTACATTCCCTTGTTCCGCAGATCAAAGAATCTCGCGCACACAGACACACACACACACTACTACCCCTCTCTTTCTATGTAAATATACTGTTTATTGTTGATGCTTTCTAGTTGTTTTAGTCTTAGTGTTAATAAATGTTTCACCCAGTTGTTGTGATTTCATTAATGGTATTAAATTGCCGGAACCTATATTAAATAATTCGCAAAATTGGTTAAACCACCTTCAGAACCCAAATCGTTAATGTTACTATCTTTAGTGAGAACTAAAGAGTCTAATGCTTTTGATTTGATTAAAAATTTATTTTATGAGACTGATACATTTTATATAACTTTGATAAACTATAGTAAGATGCTAGGCAAACCCTACAACGGGAAATGTAGTTCTCTCACAAAAAGAAAAACATACATTGTGTACCGCAATATAATTTAGAAAGGCCATATCGTTCAGCCCTACTTACATTACAAGCTTACAAACCATTTAGTTTCAGTGAAAGTCTAAAGAAGAATATGGTTCAGATCCAGAGATTGTGCTGGCCACGTCATTATAGTAAGAACTATATGAAGAACTATGGCTGACTGCTTTTTCCTGTAAATATTGCTGATACATTTAGGAGGTAAGCTTTGGATCATTATCCTGTTATAAGATGAAATTTGCCTCAATGAAGTGCTATCCACAGGGTATGGCATGGCGTTGCAAAATCTTGCAATAGCTTTCCTTCCTCAAGGTTCCTTCCACTCTATACAAATCTATTTTACCACCTCCAAAGTACCCCCAGATCATCCATCTTGTGAGAGATGTTCCAGGAAGCATGGGGTGAATCTCCTCAGATTACCTTCAAAAAGTTGATAGCCAGAATGCCTAAGGTATGCCAGGTTGTAATTGCTGCAATAGGTGTTTTTTGTTGAAAACAAAGTTTGAAGAACACAATAATTTCCATTAAAAGTTGCACAGTTTCTTTGCTACCTTTAGTTTTGACTTTATATATTGTATAGGCTATTTATATATGCTTATCCTATATGCCTTATTTGTTTCTAGTACTCTGTAAAAACTGGAGTCTTGTCATCTTGTCTATCTATATACTTGCATATAGCTGAAATGACAATAAAACTTTCTTTTACTTTGGCTTCAACTTTGAATACATACTTTGGTAGGTTAGTGCAGTTCGCTTGTACCAAGAAAGTGGCTTTGACCCCTGGTTGGCCTGGGCACTTTTCTGTGAGGAGTTTGAATAGAACAGAATAGAACGGAATAAAATAAAATAGAAAGCCTTTGTTGTCATTATACTGGATCAAAGATGCTATGTGTACAGCTAAATTTCAGGACCTTTCACAGTCCCCCTGGACTTTTGGCCAGACAGTGTTCCCTTGAACTTCTGCAGAGTGGCCACCATTCTTTAGTACTGATTATATTTAGTTCTGTCTCATGTCTCTTGTCTGTCTTGTGCTTGTCCCACCTTCCCATTGTGTCTGATTGGTTAACCAACGTTCATTAGTTTCCTCACCTGTGTTGTTTAGCCCCTGATTCTGATTGGTTTATCCCTTTATTATTTGATTTAGCTTGTTAAGTTGTCCCAGTTTGATTAATCCTGTTTCTCATTTCTGTTTCCTTATACAGGTTTGTTTTTTCCCTTTGTTTCCTGTCAGACCACCCTCACCTTACCCCCCTGAGTTGGAGTGCTGTGTGTTTTTGGAAAGTGTTTCTTTTGTTTTGTGGCAATCACCCCTCTTTTTTGTTGACTTTTTCAATAAAGTACTTGCAAATGGTACCATGCCTCAATGTCGGACATGATAGATGGACAGACCCACCATAGCAAGCCAAGCGGGGAGGCTCTGTGGCTCGGAGTGAAAGAGTTGGGGCCAGGCATGACATCGGAACTCCAATCGCCCTGCCCCTCAGCCCCAGAAGTGCGTGCAAATTGTACCTTGCCTCTACGAGCCTCAATGTGGGACGTGACAGGATCAGATAGTTGCATAACATAAAAATAGACATGTACATATATACACTACCAGTCAAAAGTTTGGACATATCTTATCATTCAATGGTTTTTCTTTGTTTTGTTTTGAAAACATCAAAATGATGAAGGAACACACATGGAATCATGCAGTAAGCAAAAAAGTGTTTAACAAACCAGAATGTTTTATATTTTAGATTTGCTGTAATGACAGCCTTGCATGCTTTTGGCGTTCTTTCAATATTTATGAGGAATTGTCCTGAAATGGTTTTTAATTGACAGGTGTGCCCTGTCAATTGGTGGAATTCCTTCCCTTTTTAATGTATTTGAGACTGGGGGGTAAGTCTGTCTTTTGGATTCACGTTTCAGTGTCCTCCCTTCATGTTTATTAGCTCACGGCAGGTTTTCACGTAGTTATGCACTTCCCCACTAGCTCGCTCCCTACTTCCGGGTCTGTTTTCTACACATGTGTCCACTCCCTAGTAGTTCACATCCCGATTAGATCGCTCCTACTTCTGGGTTTTGAGTACACTTTGTGTTCCCCCTTCCTAGTAGATCACAGGTGTATTAGATCATGTGCTTACTTTCAGTCTTTATTTCAAGCACCTGGTTTTGATTACTTTCCGTTGGTTTATTAGTTTGATTACTTTGATTACAGTTGGTTTATTAGTTTATTAGCTTGTTTTGTTCTGTTATTTTAACCCAGTTAGATCAGGCCTTTCTTTGAGTTCTTCTCTCTCATACCTGGTGTCGTGTGGTTTCAGTTTGAGTGTTTGTTTTGAGTTTATGGTCCTAGGGTCTGTTTCACGAAGCAGAGTTAACAAACTCTGGGTCTAAACTTGAACTCTGAGCTGTCAAACTCTGAGTTTTTGATTTCAGAACAGGTGATAAATGGAAGTGAACACGAAAGTTCAAACAAGGAGACCTAATGAGTGCTAATCGCATAACTCCTAGTCCTGTATATAAGCAGTAACACTGGCCTTCTTCTCTGTCATTACAGCCGTTCCGATTTTGCCCGCCTCCTCCGCTCCACCACCTCTGGCTTCCCACCTTGGTCCGGGGCAGGCTCCTTCGCCTTCCTGCCTGGTCTCCCAGCCAGATCTGCCGGCTTCAGAGACGAGGGAGCCAACGACCGAGCGACGGGATTCCTCCAAACTATCACATACACACTGAAAGACAGCTTGTTTTTTCTTCAATAAAATGTATTCTTATCTTCCTAATCTGAATGGTCTCTTTGGTTGAACTATTAGTTCACACAACTTTGAGTTCCATTAATGCTGAGTGTCGCGCGTGCACGAGCACATAAAAAGGCCATATCAATGGCATTCAGAGAAAATGATTCACCATGGCAACACAGGGAAACAAATCTCGCGCCTCCACTTTCACACCAATGGAGCTTGAATTATTAATGATGGCGTATGCTGAATATGAGCATGCCATATCTAAAAAAGGGAACACAGTTATTGCCGTGAAAGAATGGGAACAAGCGTGGCAGAAAATAGCTGACCGAGTGAATGCGTAAGTATTGATAAGAATGATGTTGATTGATGTATATTTAAGAAATATTCTAGTTTTTGTGTATTCTCTCTCGCTCTTCCTGTGTGTGTATGCAACTGACTTAAAAAAAAAAAATCAATTACGTTCTTACAGTTGTAACCCAGCAGGCATAAAGCACACTTGGCAGCAAATAAAGATGAAATATAAAAATATAGTACAAACAGGTAAGCACTGGATCATTGGGAGGTTTTGCTTGTCCATAAGACACAAAAGCCACAGTTTCATCTTAAACCTGGCAGCATGTAATATTGTTTAAATCTTTTTTACAAGGTTCTAAATGTGGGCTTGGGTGCATATGTTCACATTTTACCCACATATTAGCCAATAGGAAAAAGGCAGAGGCCCGAAAAATGGGTGGGGGTCCACCAACAACACCACTCACAGAGACTGAAGAGATGGCTCTCAGCCAAAACACTGGCTGGCCCATGACTGATGGCATCCTTGGAGGAAGCTCCTCCGATACAGCCATGCCCCAGGACAGGAGTTCTTACATAAGAAGTAAGTAATTCCTATGAATGATGTATGTGCATTTGTCCAGTATTGGCTCAGTGATGGCCATCCATTATACTCATCATCGAACCCATCATATTTGAACCGTAATTTATTTAAAGTTATAGATGAGTATCATTTGATAGATGTCATTGAATCAATCCCTGTAGAGGGAGCTGGAGGGAGCTTGTTCTCGGTTCTTGCGTCACGTCACTTCCTGCCTTTGCCGGTGCAAGTCGGCATCTCTTGCCAGTGCAACTCGGAGACTCTCACTCCTTTTTTTCCCTTTTATACTCAAATTGTATTATATTCTGTCAATTTCTTACTACGAACTTTTTATATAAAGGGACTAACGACTGATTAGACACTGCTTGGCACGTCATTTAAAAAATTTTCGCGAGGAACCACCAAGCATATAGGGCTTCCTCCGCCCAAAACGCACAGCGTCTTTACCTTAAGTTTATTTTCATACCTTTCCTTACGCTAAGCGATTTAAGTAATATAACCAGCGGCTAAAACCTAAAATATAGTTTATCTCCAACCACGGCGGGACTGAGACGCAAAAACCGACGGCAACTTCTCAGCGATCCTGCTCAACTTATAACAACGTAAGTGATATCTCTTCTTTCAAATAAGATGCCTAAAGGTAATGTTGTTTTCTGTAGTGAGTGTAGAATGTTTAGCCTTAGCTCCTCCGTCAGCAGTGATAGGTTAAGTAGTGATAACTTTATCTGTAAAAGGTGTAAGGTGATAGAAGCTGACGGAGAAGATCATAGAACTAGAAACGTGCCTCCAGATGTTAACACAGTCGCCAGGTAGCCTTTTAGCTGCAGGTTCGCAGTCAGGGAGTCTGGGGGCTTCAGGTTCAGATTTAGAGCGTTCAGGCCCAAAAACTCTGGCATTAGGGTTCCCGCAGCAGAACCAATGGGTGGCAGTTCGGTGACATAGATGGAGAGCCCGAGCTTCAGCAAAGGCTACTCCCGAGCACCACTCTCCATCTATCAGTGTGTCGAACAGGTTTACCCCACTCAGTGATACACCCGCTGAGACGCCTGTTGAAAGTGCTCTGGTGATAGGTGATTCTATTCTATGGCACATGAAAATAGCTAGACCCTTAGCGGCACCAGCAGTCGACGTAAATTGTTTACCGGGAGCCAGAGCGCCAATCTTAAGGTGCTGGCCAGTAATAGATGTAGATATTCCAAGATAGTCATCCATGTCGGCACCAACAGTGTCAAGCTTAGACAGTCAGAAGTAACCAAAAGTAATTTTAAAGAGGTGTGTGAGCTAGCCAAAACAATGTTGCAGGCAGTAATTCTCTTTGGCCTCCTCCCAGCTAGACGTAGCGCCGAGACCTACAGAAGGCTCTGGTTGCTGAACTGCTGGCTGTCAAAGTGGTGCTCTGAAAATAGCATAGGTTTTGTAGATAACTGGTCCAATTTCGAGGGAAAGCCTGGTCTTTTGAGCCGGGATGGTATCCACCCCTCATGTTCAGTGAACATAGCAGCTAGCCTTTATGCAGGTTCAGGTGTAGGTGGCCATTGACAAACCGGGGCCAAGACCAGGCCGCAGGCAGACAGGCTAAACCGACCGTCTGCGAGTTGCCTTGAGCCACCACCTAGGTACCACCATATTGACACTGTCTCTGTGCCCCGAACCAAAAATAGTTCACATAAAATGCGAAAGCCATCCTTTTCCAATCTAATTTCTATTAAATTAGAGCAGCCAATGCAGAATATCTGCAGCACTAAGCTGAAAGTAGGACTACTAAATATTAGATCATTAACTACTAAGGCACTTATTATTAGTGAAATGATTTCAGACCATGTCCTAAACGCGCTCTGTTTAACTGAGACATGGGTAAGACCCAACAAATACTTAGCCTTAAATGATGCGATGCCTCCAGGATATAGTTATGAGCATAAACCCTGACTCAGTGGTAAAGGGGGAGGTGTTGCAACTATCTACGAAAGATCTCTTTCAATAACACAGAAGTCAAGACCGAAATTTACATTTAAATCATTTGAATTATTATTCCTTAGAATTGCAGACATATCTGCCAAACCTAATTCTTTGTCGCTCCCTCTCATTACGATTTACCGTCCACCAGGTCCTGATTCTGAATTCCTAACTGAATTTGCAGAATTTCTGTCAGACCTGGTTATTTCAACTGAAAGAGCAATAATTGTGGGGGACTTTAATATTCATGTAAATAATGAACAAGATCCTCTGGCAGCAGCTTTTACTAATTTACTAGATTCCATGCGCATTGTTCAAAGTGTAACTGGGCCCACTCACAACTGCGGTCATACTCTTGATTTAATCCTATCATTTGGTCTTAATGTAGATAATGTAACAGTACTGCCTCAGACAAGTATTATTTCTGACCACCATCTCATTACATTTGATTTTCACTTTAGTCAAAACACAAATACTACAACTCGTTTCTGCTCCAAGCGTACAATCACTTCAGATACAGCTAGTAACTTTATTGATAATCTCCCCGGTCTGTCGTCCCTGACAGTGGAAATGCCTGAACTTGAGAGTAATACGGATTATCTAACATCTACACTTCGTTCCACCTTAGATAAAATTGCTCCGTTAAAAATTAAAAAGGTCAGAGAAAACAAAACATCCCCTTGGTATAATGACCACCTACGTAGCCTAAAACAAGGGACATGGAAACTAAAACGTAAGTGGTGGCAAACTAGATTAGTGGTCTTTGAACTAGCATGGACAGATGCTATGGGAAGCTATAAAAAGACTCTTAGAGCTGCGAAATCAGAATACCTATCATTGCTAATTGAAAATAACAAAAATAATCCTAGGTTTCTATTTAACATGGTATCCAAGCTGACTAATAGCCAGACTACTACTCAAACTGTACCAACATCATTTTCTAGTGGTGAATTTATGAACTTTTTTGACCAAATTTTTTTTTTAATCAGACAGAATATTCTAAAATCTCAAGTAACTACAGTGGCTGGCCTTGACAAGGCAAGTACTAATACTGCAGCCACCTTATTTGAATCATTTATTCCAGTTGACCAGTCAGATCTAACGTCTTTAATCCTTTGCTACTCAAAGATATGATTCCAGTAGTGATTAAACCTCTACTAGCAATAGTTAACTCCTCTATTAGCATTGGTTATTTACCCAAATCTCTTAAATTAGCAGTGATTAAACCTTTGCTGAAGAAGCCTAATTTGGATCCCCTGGTAATGTTAAACTATAGACCTATATCTAATCTCCCATTTATCTCCAAAATAATAGAAAAAGTTGTTGCCAGTCAACTAATCTCATTCTTGCAAGAAAACCAGATTTATGAAATGTTTCAGTCTGGGTTTAGAGCCAACCACAGCACAGAGACTGCTCTGCTGAAGGTAATGAATGATCTTCTCTTATCTGCTGATCAGGGCTATGCCTCGCTCCTAGTGCTGCTTGATCTTAGTGCTGCTTTTGATACTGTTGATCATGCCATTCTCCTAGATAGACTTGAACATGTTGTTGGTATCAGGGGAGTGGCCCTCTCTTGGTTCAGATCCTACCTTTCAGACCGCTATCAGTATGTCAATGTAAATGATTCCCCTGAGCATGTCAGGGTGAAATATGGAGTACCACAAGGATCAGTTTTAGGTCCCTTGCTGTTTTCGCTGTACATGCTACCTTTAGGCTCAGTCATTCATAAGCATGGAATTAGCTTTCATTGTTTTGTGGACAATACACAGCTATATATATCGATGAATGCTTAATTGACACAAAAAGGTGGATGTCAGACAACTTCCTCCAGCTAAATCTGGACAAGACTGAGGTCCTTCTTACTGGCACTAACACCAGCAGAAGTCAGCTATCTGACATCACCGTCAGTCTTGATGGATTGTACTAAGGATTGTCCATTGTACTAAGTACTTTTGTTAAAAACCTTGGTGTTACTTTAGACTCCAATCTTTCATTTGATGCACATGCTTCTAACATTAGTCACACCGCCTTCTTTCAACTCCGTAATATTGCCAAACTAAGAAACGTGCTATCCTTTCAAGATGCAGAGAAACTGGTTCATGCATTTATTATGTCTTTATTTATGTCTTATTCTCCGGTTGTCCAAATATGTTGTTAAATAAACTCCAGCTAGTTCAGAATGCAGCAGCCAGAGTCCTCACTAAAACAAAAAAATATGATCATATCACCCCAATTGTATCCTCACTCCACTGGCTACCAGTTAAATTTTGTGTCGACTATAAAATACTCCTCTTGGCTTATAAAGCTCTAAATGGTCTTGCACGGCAGTATGTGAGTGACCTCATTTGCAACTACAATCCGATGCGTACGCTTCGATCGCAAGACGCAGATCTTTTAGTAATACCTAGAATAAAGAACGTTACCGTGGGGGGAAGAGCTTTTGCTCATAAAGCACCACAACTGTGGAATAAACTTCCTACTATTGTTCAGAGCTCAGACACAATCTCTGCTTTTAAGACTTACTTAAGGCTTAAGACTTACCTGTTTAGTCAGTCTTTTGGATATTAAATTCCCTTTTTCTTAGTTAAAGGTGAGATCTAGGGGTTCATGGTCATTTGAGATTAAAGGTGAAAGGGGGATTGGTGCTGTCATCCTACTACTCTTGCTGATCGCTCAAGTTTACAGACGGTGGTTTGGTGTGATGCCGAGACCCCTGGAAGCCCTCATCTCTGTGTTACCTTTCAGCTCTCCCTTCTTAGCTAGGCTGCCATAGTTACTCTAGCATTGCCAGAGGTTAGGTTAGGGCACTTAACTTTCTTCTCTCTCTTCTTCTTTTTCCGAGCTGTTTCCGAGCTGATCCTGGGGTGACGCTTGTCTGACCGAACCCTCACTGGGACTCTATGGAGTTGCCCCCAGCTGACACTTACCATCTTGACCCTACCAAGCTGACACTGACCAACTGAACTCATCAGGAGTCCCTGGATACGTCCTGAGCTGACGCTTGACCTTGTCAACCCTCCCGAGCTGATCCTGGCCCACTGAACCTGCACCAGGACTCCATGGAGACATCATCATGAAACCAACTGGGATTGGACCCTATGGACGTCTACTGACTTAGAGGCACAATACTGAGCTAATTTCATCTTAATGTTGCTGAGAGGGTCCTGCAAGTGGCCCAGCAACAACCCGGGTTTCAAAATATCCCTTGGACTATTTTTGTATCTTTGCTTCTTCAAATAACGAACAACTCATCTTGATCTATTGCTTGTTGTGCATTAAATGTTCGTGCCCCCAGTCACCCAGAGGAGCATGGGGTCCCCCTCCGAGTCTTGGTTCCTCTCAAGGTTTCTTCCTACTAGAGGGAGTTTTTCCTTGCCACCGTCGCCTCAGACTTGCTTGTTAGGGGGTTCAGGCCGGTTACATGTAAAGTGCTTTGTGACAATGACTGTTGTTAAGAGCGCCATATAAATAAATTTGAATTGAATTGAATTGAATTGAATCACTTCATGTACATACTGTTGAAAGTATGTTTTAATAGTATACTCTTTTAAAAACCCTGCCCATTGTAATAGTTATATTCAAAATGTGCAGGTCACATTTCTGTTCAGGAATTGCCTGTAATCCTCATTGTCTTGCAGTTACTGATGGAGTAATCCGTGTTGTGGAACTGCCAGACACCCATGAAATGGTACATACTCTTCTCGAGATTTTTCATACTATGTCTTTCATTATTGGTGTGTACAAGTAAGAGGTAATATTCACTTCAGGATGAAGACACCTTGTCAGCTGTCACAGGGAGGGAAGATGTAGAGCAGCCTATGGTATGCACTTTCTGACAAATACATCATGTAAGTGATGCACATTTTAAAACATTTATCCTTTATTCACAGAGCAATGAAGAAAATCGCCAAATGCATCCACAGCCACAGCGCAGCTTACTTCTGTAAGATGCTTCAATTTTTTGCCTGCCAGTTATTGAAAAATTGGAATAAGAATCATTCTTCTCATTAAATGAATGTCTTTAGCCACAAGTTATATCATAGTGGTACAATTTTCACAATGCAATACTGCCAAGATGTAACAGTTTTGTTTATTCTAATAGCTCCCTGTAACGCAGTTGTACAAGATGTACCTTGAGAAACAAATTTAAAAATCGGATCTGGAAACGGAACGGAAAGAAGAGTTCATAAAATGATTGTCATTTGTATTTATTTGAAACCTATTTACTGGAAATGATTAGAACATATTGCATTTTGAACCGCTTGTCCATCTGTTGCATCAACAGGAATGTCAGGGTTGTTATCAGGGTCGACCTCTGGTGCAGCAACCCAGGTTTCTCTTCTCATCATTGCAATATTGTGCAGGACTACGCATGCAACAGTGATATCACAGGCCCTTTCTGGGGTGACACAGAGCCCATGAAGGCACTGGAAACGGGCCTTCAGTATGCCCAGGGTCATCTCTATTCTGGCCCGGGTCCTGCTGTGAGCCAAGTTATATCTTTGCTGTGTGCCAGGCTCAGGATCAGGGTATGGGGTCAGCAGATAGGGCTGGCATTGGTACCCCTTGTCACCGAGTAGGTGACCACTGAACTCCCCTACAATAATGAGTAGACAGTTTACATGTTAAGGTGCAATATGAGGGAACAAGATATTGCTTAAAGATTACAATATAGCTGCACTGTATACACTCACCATGAGCACGTCTAGCACTCAGTGTGCATTCACGGAACATTCTGGTATCATGCACAGACCCAGGCCACTTTGCCTCCACATTGCTGATGACATAGGCTGCATCACATATAATCTTCACAATGCAGAACAGTGATTAGTTACTGTAGATGTACTGTAACATAGGCCAATAATTCAATGCAGTAAACTACAAAAAGCTAGAAACTCACCTACCTGCACATTATGTGGAATGACTTTCTATTCACATAGTCTCCTTCATTTACTGGAGTCTTAATGGGAATATGTGTGCCATCTATGCAGCCAATCACACCTGGAAAAAAGACGGCATAAGCCTACTTAATTTGAACAGGTACTACAGTGAGTTTCTAGTTTTGTATGGTGTAACAATGCAAAAAGCGTAACTGTATTTAATCTAGTCTTAACCTACAATTGTTTATTGCTTCAAATCTTAAAGCATATTACTAACTATATTAGGCTATTACTTCATACTTGCAATTCTGTGGAATTCTTCCTTGATTATTCTACTACATCTGTCACCAGGAAATGCCACAAACGTGTAGAGAAAACGTTTGAGTACAAGAGTAACCTGTCTTATACACCAACAGACAGTTGCCTTAGAAACGTGTTGAACGTCACCAATATTGTACAGAACACTGCCATTAGCAAAGAAGCGAAGTGCTGTACAAAGAATTTGCTCGGAACTGAGAGGATGTCCACGGTGTGTTTGACAAGCAAAATGAGGGCTAAGAATATTGTTGAGATAAATGATTGTCTGTGATGAAAAACGGTAACGCTCTAACAGAAAATCATCTGTAAATGATAAAATATCTAAACGGGGTCTGATCACCCTCTCCTGACGGAGATTCCTGTGGGTAATTCGTGCTTCGATGTTGACCGATCTTTTGAGAAAAGTCAGTCTGACGGTTCGTTTAAAGAGGAGAAACTCAGAGTTACAGGGACTAAACCTGCCAGTGAGCAGGTTAGCTTCACGGGGTATGTTACCGCGGTAACTGACTCAGAGTTGGGCTCAACTGGCTTTTTGAAACCGAAAACTCAGAGTTTCCCTTAACTCACACACAACTAACTCTGAGTTCTCACTAAACCCGCTTCGTGAAAACCCCCCCTGGATTTTCGTTGTTTTTTCTGGCTTCACGCTCATTGTTTTTCTCTTTCGGATTCAGGCTCATGCTACCCGCTGAGAGACTTATCATGGCGATGGCTTGCCTTGGACTATCTCGAGAGTTTTAACGTTTGGATCCTTTCAGTTTCCCAGTAGCTGGGACAGGGGATTCTTCCGGGTTGTTCTGAACAGAGACATTTGAGTACACAGTTCTCCGGATTTGCCACAGCAGTAGCACAAGACTTTTTTGCTTATTTTTTCTCCAGCCCTGACTTTTTTTGAGTGCCTGCATCTGAGTGTTTTTCCTGCTTTGTTTGTTCATTATTAAAACCACCATCAATCTGCCACTGCACTGTCCTCCATTTTCTTTTTATTTTTTACCACATGGCACCCACATGACAGAGACCATCAGTTGTGTTGTGCAGAGATAGGGTTGGTACATAGTGAGCAGTCATATTTGACAACTGTTCTACTCCACATTATAGCATGAACCACTTAACTAAGTAAAGAGAAACAACAATTTATCCTCTGAGGCAGAAGTGACTTTTCGCCTTTCCTAGGGTGGTCCTCAAGTGCAGCTGTGAAAACCATCAAATGCTAAAATGAAATTGGCTCTCATGAGGACTGCCCCAGGAAAGGAAGACCAAGAGCCACCTCTGCTAAAGAGGATTAATTGAGTTACCATCCTCAGAAACTGCATGTTAACAGCACCTCAGATAAGAATGCACCTAAATTCTTCACACAGTTCAAGTATCAGACACATCTCAACATCAACAGTTCAGAGACCCATGTGTATCAAGCCTTCGCGGTCGAATTGCTGCAAAGAAGCCACTGCTGACAAAAAAACAATGAGGAGAAGAGACTTGCTTTGGCACAAGGAATGGATATTAGACCAGTGGAAATCTTTACATTGGACTGATGAGTCCAAATTTTAGATTTTTGGATCCACCCACCATGTCTTTTTGAGAGGCAGAAAAGGTTCCTACATGTGTGTTTCCCACCAACAGAAGGAGGTGTGATGGTATGGGGATGTCTTGCTGGTGATTGGTTGGTGATTTATTACAAGAAACTGTGCTCAGCATCTCTGGGAACTCATACAAGACTGCTGCAAAAGCAGTCCAGGAGAATACCTCATGAAAAGAATGCCAAGTGTGTGGAAAGCTGTCATTGAAGCAAAAGGTGGTTATTTTGAAGAATCTAAAATATAAAACATATACATACATACACATACAACATGCACATTTTTTTGTTTAATTCCAAATGTGTTCCTTCATCATTTCAATGTTTTCAATATTAATCTACAATGTAGTTACAAAATGGATGTCACTCTGGATGAATGTTAATATAATGTGGCTCAGGTGGCATTTCAACTATTCCATGCATTGTGACCATTTGCCATCTCCTATTCACTTCAGAACAGAAGCCATAGTGATTTTCTGAATCTGTCATTTTTAAATCTGTAATAGATTTGACCTGATTTGGTTATGAATGCTGTTATGTATGCAACTGACTAAAAATCACAAGGCCATTGTTTTAGTAGTCTACAAACCCAAATATGTTCCACTGATAAAATGTTGCAAATCATGCAAATAGATTAACGGAAACCAATTATTTAACACATTTAAAGCAGTAATTGTCAAGCCATGTATCCAGTGTTTACTAAATGGCCTTGCCTTTCCCTTCATCCACCTCATTGTTAAGTATGTCAGGAGAGCCTAAAAACCGTTAAAAAAGCTGTTAACCCCAATATACTGCAGAGAGATGATGCCTGTAATTAGGAAATGGTTTGGGACAAGATTATTGGGACAATTATTATTTTTTTTTTTATATAGCACTCTTAACAACAATCATTCTCACAAAGCGCTTTACATATAACCGGCACAAACCCCCACCAAACAAGCCTGAGGCGACAGTGGCAAGGAAAAAATCCCTGTGGTAGAAAGAAACCTTGAGAGGAACCAAGACTCGGTAGGGGACCCATCCTCCTCTGGGCGAACATGTGCATGAACATTTAAAACAAAAGTAAATATTAGTTCAAGCTTAATCATTAATTAATCATTTTTAAATAAGTGTGTAAATATTTAATACACAAGTAAACATTAGTTCAAGATTAATTTTAAATTCATCATTTTTAAAGAAGTGAAGATATAAAAAGTCCATGGGACGCTTTCAAATCCCGGGTCATTGCTGAGATCCACTCAGCATCATTCAGCTAAAATTAATTCAGTATTAAATGTGTAATTCAGCTCACGTCTATAGGGTCCGAAAAATCCCAGCTAGTTCCAGACGATGAGGTCTCCATAGAGTCCTGGTGAGGGTTCAGTTGGTGAAGCGTCAGCTCGGAATCAGCTCAGAAACAGCTCTGAAAAAAAGAAGAAGAAAGAGAAGAGAGTTAGTGCCTTACACCTAACCTCCGGCAGTGCTAAAGTAACTATGGCAGCCTGGCTAAAAGGGAGAGCTGGAAGGTGGCACAGACATGAGGGCTTCCAGGTGTCTTGGCATCATACCAAACCACTGTCGGCAAACTTGAGCAATCAGCGAGTGGCAAGACAACAGCACCAATCCCACCTTTCACCTGTAATTTGAAATGACCATGAACCCCCATATGTCGCCTTTACCTAAGAAAAAGTGACTTTAATATCCAAAAGACTGACTTTGAAAGTGGTAGTTCAAGCACTTAGAGCAGATGATTTAAAAGCACAGATTGTTTCTGGGGTCTGAACAGTAATAGCAAGTTTATTTCACAACTGCAGTGTTTTATGAGCAAATGCTCTTTCTCACACAGTAATGTTATTTATTCTGGTTATTACTAAAAGACCTGCATCTTGCAATCGAAGCATACGAGTCTGACTGCAGTTGTAAATGAGGTCACTCACATACTGTGGTGCTGTCACGGTCCTGCCCAACCTAGATGGGACCGTGCCAGCGTGAACCCAGGTTTGGTGTCTGTGTGTTTGTTTCCTGTCTCCTGGGTTCACTTCTGGTGTGGTGTGTCTGTGGTGTGTGTGTGTTTGCTCCTCTTGTCTCTTCGGGTTAGCATTAGCTGTCTGTGTTAGCTTGCTCCTCACTTCCGGGTTTTGAGTCTACACTTCGTGTGCCCTCCCGAGTAGTTCACTCTCTGTTTAGAGCGCACCTACTTCCTGGTATGTTGTATGCACTGCGTGTTCCCTGCCTAGTAGGTTAGGATCTGTGTAGAACACCCCCTCGCTTATTGTTGAGTTCAGCTGTGTCTTGTTCTGCCTTGAGTTCTGGGATTGGTGAGAGCACTCGTTTGTTGAGTTCTGTGGTCTTATTTAAGTCAGTTCAACCCGAGTGTCTCTGAGTCTGTCTCCCTCATACTTGTGTGTGGTTGTTCCTGTCATGACGTGTTTTGGATTACCCTGGACCTTCCTGCCCTTCTCTCCTTTTGGACCTTGGACCTTGGACCCTTCCTGTTTCTCCCCGTGTTGGACATTGGACTCCTTTTTAATTCCGGTTTGGTTTTTGTTCTCTTTTTGGCTCCCCTTTTGGTCACATCACCCTCACGTTCCTCTCTTGTGTTTTCTCCCCAGGCTCGTGTCTCCCAGTGTGTTCCCCGGCTGGCCAGACAGCCTTAGAGGCTACAGAGTCTGGGCCAGTGTTCGTATTACCTCCCGAGTCTTCAAGCGTGAGGAAGCCGCTTGTTCCTGACTACTTGGGGAGGTTCCGCTCCAGTACCCCAACGTCTACAACTGGGAGCACGGGCCTCACCATTCTTTTGATACTTTGTTTTTGGCTTTTTGTGTTTTGGACTGTTTCCCCTTTTGTGTTTACCTGCCCTTAATAAACTCCTTCACGTTCGCCTGCAACAGTGTCCTCGTTCCCTTCCCTTCTCCTCACCGCAACCGCACGCCCCATGACAGGTGCAAGACCATTTAGAGCTTTATAAGTCAAGAGGAGTATTTTATAGTCAACACATAATTTAACTGGCAGCCAGTGGAGTGAAGATAGAATTGGGGTGA
This sequence comes from Distichodus sexfasciatus, assembly GCA_032718565.1. Taxonomy (NCBI): domain Eukaryota; kingdom Metazoa; phylum Chordata; class Actinopteri; order Characiformes; family Distichodontidae; genus Distichodus; species Distichodus sexfasciatus. Next base: position 13,573 of record JAVGVS010000206.1, on the reverse strand, counting down.
TATGATTTAGTGAGGACTGCTGCATTCTGGACTAGCTGGATTTAACTTAGTAATTTATTTGAACAACGGGAAATTGCACGAACCAATTTTTTCACATCTTGAAAGAAAAGCATGTTTCTTAGTTTGGCAATATTATGGAGTTGAAAGAAGGCAGTGCGACTAATGCTAGAAACATGTACTTCAAATGAAAGAGTCTAGAGTGTCACTAAGGTTTTTAACAACAGTACTTGATGCAATGGATAATCCATCAAGATTGACCATGATGTCAGATAGTTGACTTCTGGTGGCTTAAGGGCTAGTAGGAAGAACTTCAGTCTTGTCTAGATTTAACTGGAGGAAGTTTACCAACATCTACTCTTTGATGTCAATTAGACATTCTTCTAATTTCTGAAGTTGCTGCCTGTCTTCTGGTTTAGCCAATATATGTAATTGTGTATCGTCCGGAAAACAATGAAGGTTAATTCCATGCTCACGAATAACTGACCCTAAAGGTAGCATGTAAAGCGAAAACAGCAGGGGACCCAAAACTGGTCCTTGTGGTACTCCATATTTCAGCTTGACATGTTCTGATGAATCACAATTTATATTCACATACTGATATCAGACTGAAAGGTAGGATTTGAACCAAGAGAGGGCGACTCCCTGATACCAACAGCTTGTTCAAGTCTATCTAGGACAATGGTATGATCTATAGTACCAAAAGCAGCACATAGATTAAGCAGCACTAGGAGCAAGGCAAAGCCCTGATCAGCAAATGGGAGGAGATCATTCACTACCTTCAGCAGAGCAGTCTCTGTGCTATGGTTGGCTCTAAACCCAGACAAAAATCTTTCCTGCAAAAATGAGGTTAGTTGACTGGCTACAACTTTCTCTATTATTTTGGACATAAATGAGAGATTATTTTGGTCTATAGTTTAACATTTCCAAGGGATTTAAGTTTGGCTTCTTCAACAAGGGTTTGATTACTGTTAATTTAAGAGATTTAGGTACATGACCAATGCTAACAGAGGAATTAACCATTGCTAGGAGAGGTTTATTCACTACTTACATACAAGTAGATGGATTTGAGGATAGGATTAAGGACATTAAATATGACTGGTCAACCGGAGTAAATGATTCAATAAGGTGGCTGCAGTATTGGCACTTGCCATATCAAGGTCAGCCACTGTAGTTATTTGAGTATTCAGAATATTCTGTCTAATTGAACATATTTTTTGGTTTTAAAAAATCGCAAAGTCGTTACTAGAAAATGATGTTGGCACAGTTTGTCACACTATGTTTAATAGAAATCTAGGATTGTTTTTGTTATTTTCAATTAGCAATGAGAAATTCTGATTTAGCAGCTCTAAGAGCCTTTTAATAGCATCCCATAGCATCTTTCCATCTTTCCTACTTGTGTTCTCATTTCTGTGTCTCTTGTTCTAAATGAATTCATCAGTTAGGGAGTTGCTCCTGTAATTTGAGGGTTGTTTATTCAAATCCTAGCCTGGTATAGGCATCAATGAGTTTTTTTTCCTCTTTGGAGGACAACTTTATTTTTAATTAAAAGTTTCATTTGGGCACAATCCCAAACGATGCAACAATTAGAATATACATGCACAGTCTGCTCCAAATGAACATCCACATGGGGGGGGGGGGCATGAAAAGAGAGAGAGGGAAAAAGGGAAGAGCAAGAAAGGAAAAAAGGAACTGAAATTTAACTTTGTACAGATATTATAACAGCATTGGAGAACCATTCTGTGCAATACTTTTCAATAATTTGTGCAGATATAGTTAGTTAATAAGTGACCAGTTATATATACATGTATAACAGTTGTGCAAATAGTAGAGGCAGTGCAAAAATTGTGCAAATATTATGGCAATGTAGCAATAGTAATACTGTATGGTTTGTAAATATAGACATTATTCTTATTCTTAGACATCTTTTCAAAGAGAGTTTCATGAAAGAGATGCGCATCACAGCGACGGTGAGGTGTAAAGTGCAGAGGAGCAGCAGAGTTAGTTCACAGTCTGGGTGTGTGTGGGGGGGAGTGTGAGCACAGGTAGTGTGTTCAAGAGTCTGATGGCTTGTGGGAAAAAGCTATCACGCATTCTGGTGGAACGAGTCCTGATGCTGCTGTAGCGTCTGCCGGATGGGAGAGTGTAAAGAGTCCATGTGAAGGATGTGAGGGGTCAAGCACGATGCAGGAGGCCCTCCTGATGCAGCGTTCAAAAGATGTCCTGCAGCAACGGGCGAGACACTCCAATGATGTTGCCAGCTGCTTTGACAGTCTGTTGTAGCCGCCTGATATCGGCAACAGTGCTTTTACCAAACCAGACGGAGATGCGACTGGTCAGGATGCTCTCTATGGTGCCCCTGGAGAACATGGTGAGGGTAGAAGGAGGGAGGTTGGCTCGCTTCAGCCATCTTAGGAAGTGGAGATGCTGCTGGGCCTTTTTGGTGATGGAGGTGGTGTTGGTGGTCCAGATGAGGTTGTCTGAGATGTGAACTCGGACAAGGAAATTGGTGTTTTTTACAGTCTCAAGCGTGGAACCATGGATGCTGAGTGGTGTGTGGGTGGAGTGAGTTCTCCTGAAGTCGATGAACATTTCCTTGGTTTTGTCCACATTCAGCGACAAGTTGTTCTCACTGCACCAGTCAGCCACTGAACCTCATCTCTGTATGCCAACTCATTGTTGTTGCTGATAAGCCCCACCACGGTCATGTTGTCAGCGAATTTAACGATGTGGTTTGAGCTGTGCAGGGCAGTGCAGTCATGGGTCAGGAGTGTGAACAGAAGTGGACCGAGAACGCAGCCCTGAGGAGCTCCTGTGCTCAGTCTGATGTTGCTGGAAATGTTGTCACTGATTTGGATGGACTGAGGTCTCTCTGACAGGAAATCAAGTATCCAGTTACAGAGTGAGGTGCTCAGTCCCAACTCGCTCAGTTTCACACACAGTCTTTGGGGAATGATGGTGTTGAATGCTGAACTAAAGTCTATGAACAGCAATCTAACATAAGAGTCTTTATTGTCCAAGTGAGAGAGGGAAAGGTGAAGTGCAGAGGATATGGCTTCCTCAGTTGACCTGTTTATGCGATAAGCAAACTGCAGTGGGTCCAGTGAGTGGGGGAGGTTGCTTTTCACCTGTGCCATGACAAGTCTCTTAAAACACTTCATGGTGATGGGGGTCAGAGCGATGGGATGGTAGTCATTCAGGCAGGAAACTGAAGATTTCTTTGGCACTGGGATGATGGTGGTAGATTTCAAGCATGCTGGGACAATCATCTGGCTCAGTGATGTGTTGAAGATGTCTGTGAAGACCTCGGCCAGCTGATCAGCACAGTCTCTGAGCACACAACCTGGAATGTTGTCTGGACCGGCAGCCTTTCGTGGGTTGACCTTGGTGAAGGTTTTTCTCACGTCAGCTGCAGGCAGAGAGATGATCTGGCTGGTGATGGGAGGTGTGGCTTTCGTCATCTGCGTGTTGTTCAGTGCAAACCATGCATAGAAATTGTTCAGCTCCTCACAGCTGTTTGGTGCTGGCTTGTACTGAGTGACAGCTTGGACGCCCTGCCATAAAATGCAAGGGTCTTTTTTGTCATTGAAGTGGTTCTAGATCTTTTGGGCATGTGCTCGCTTTGCTTGTTGGATGGACCAAAAGGGGTTAGCTCTGGCTGTTCTGAGAGCAGCTTTATTCCCAGACCAGAAAGCAGCATCTCTCTCTCTTAGCTGTGCCTGCACCTGGGCTTCTCCTTGGCTCAAGTGGTGACGTTCTTTAAGACGGTAATTTGTGCATTTACTGATGTAGCAGGTCACAGATTCTGCAAACTCATCCAGGTCAGCGCTAGGCGGCAGGTACACGGCTATGACTAGCACCACAGAGAATTCTCTCAGCAGGTAGAATGGGTGACACTTTACGACTAAAAACTCGATCTGTGGTGAGCAGTGGCGACTCACTTCAGCAGAGTTTTTGCAACAGAGTTTGTTTATGTAGACGCACAAACAGACTCCGCGGCTCTTACCGGACAAAGAGGCTTCTCTGTCAGCCCAATAGCATGCTAGCCCATTTTGCTCGATGGCCGCATCCATGATGTCTGCATTCAGCAATGTTTCCGTAAAAACAAAGACACAGCAGTTGTTTATTTCACGCTGGCTTGACTGCTGGAGCCACAGATAATCCATTTTATTGTCCAGTGAACGGACATTGGAGAGCAGGGCAGATGGAAGTGCCGGTTGGGCCGGGTTAGCTTTTAGCCTCGTGCTAGTGCCTGCACGCTTCCCCCACTTTTGTTTACATTGGCAATGTTTGCGCTTCGGCCAGCTGCGTCTCGCCATCTGGCCTAGGCTCCGTGGCATCTCCGACAGCAGATTTGGCAGTGGAATTGTGCATTTTTTTCCAATTTTGAGCAGGATGTGTCTGTAGTAGGTAAAAAAGACAAACAAAACAAAATGATACAAAACAAAACAAAACCTAAAAATGAATAAATAAGTAAGGGGAGACAAACAGATTGACAGACAATGAGTTTTAATTCTGTTGTGGTGCATTGTGTGCTGTGTTTATAATCACTGTGTAAATAATCACTCACTCACTTGTTGCCATACAAGTTGTCTTTCCAAGCTTTCCAATTCTTCGGAACAGTTACCTTTGGTACCGAGATTGCACTGTTTTCAGCCATTACATGACACTTTTTGAGTCAAACTTTAAATAACACAACAGTAGCAAACCACAGCATTATCCCAACACAATGCTGGAAAACTAACAAGGCTGTGTCAAGCTCCTTCTTCTCACCCATCAGCTCAGGGCTTTACATCACTGTTTTAAGAAACAAACCCTTACAGAAAAAGGGTTTGCCAATATGTGCAAACCTCAAGGTTTCTCTCTTTTTGACAGCTGGTAGTGCCATATCTGGAGTTTAGAGCCTTAGGCACCAGACAGGCCTGGGATGGAGAATACCCAGTGATGGTAGTCCCTTATTTAACATAAACCAGGCCGGAAAACCAAGACAGCTCCTCGGGGCCATAACCTTTCCAATCAATGAGATACTGGGTACCCCAACCCCGAGGGCGTGCATCGAGGATTCGTGTAGGTGGGACCACCCTTGATGATATTGGGAGAAGGAGGGATGGGAGTGGGTGGAACAATGGGCAATGTGATGAAGGGTTTGAGTTGGGAGATGTGTCTGAGTCTATGTGAAGGCGGAGGTTCCTGGTGGAAAGCCATACCTTGTCACCTACATGGTACAAGTGTCCCAGTGGATGCCGACAGCAGTGCTGCATGGTATAATGGGTGTTGGCTCTGTGGATGGCTGTGGTGTCTTGGGTCCAAAGCCACCAGCATCTGCAGACCAACTGTTGGGCCGATGGCACATCAACTGGGAAACAGGCTGGAAATCGTAGCATATCTCAAATGGGCTAAAGTTGGTGGCAGAGGAGGGGCTCAGATTGTGAGACAGTCCGGCCCAAATGAGATAGCAGGCCCAGGAGTGCTGTGACAGTGGGCCCAATCTGTGACAAAGCACCTCAAGTAGCGCTCCAGCTGGTGGTTGGTCCGCTCTGTCTGAGCATTGGTTTGTGGGTGGTAACTGGAGGAGTGACTGCAGGTGGAGTTGGTCAGACGGCAGAAGTCCTTCCAAAATACTGGCGATGAATTGATCAGTTATCTAGGACAGCTGCTTTACAGCGTCGCTTGCGTGTCGTTGCTCTCTGCTTACTCTGCGACTGTCTTTTTGGTACTGGTCTCTTTTTGTACTTTACATTGTATTTCTTGGTACTGGTTGTACACCTCTCACCAGGGAGTCTTTTTACAGATCAACATTGCATTACCATCATTCCAGAGCCTTCCTGACCCTCCTACATGTGGCGGGGGTGCATCACGTTACTAACAACCTCACTAATGATGTTTTTCTCTGCTGTTCTTAGATGTGGTTTGGCAATACTGAAACCTTCTTTCAGTAGTGGTATGGCCATTCAGAACAATCCTCTAAAAAGAGCCATACGCCATACATGGTTGGACCCCCAACATATCCTGGGAGTAGACCCCTGCCTGATTTTGATCATAAGCAATATAGTGCTGTGGATCTGCATATGGGTTAAACATTTTCATTGTTTTTAAAAATGCTGTGCTTCTTTCAAAGGTCTGAAATGGAGCTTTGCAACAACTTTTCCCAGCTTAAATGGCACATTGTAATTCTGATCGGCTTTTGACACGTGTACGTAGTGCGGCTTATCATATTTTATTGTGACAGTCTCTCTTTTTTTCCCAGTTATTTGTACACACCTCAGCAGGGGTACAAAATAGTTGCCTATGATTTGATAATCTATTATGTCGCTATATGCAAATAGGGAATACTCACCACCATACATGTCTGTAGGGTGATCTACAAAATTTTGCCCCATGCACTCGTTACAATTATGTCAAAACTCTTTCCATCATTTAACCCATAGAACTTTAGCACAATGTCGTCTTCCGCTTCCACATAAATTTTGTTTACTACATGATCATAACCAAGTTGTACATGTTAATCTGTGTTAATCTCTGCTACTGTTCCTTTACTGCTTGAGTAATAACTGCCCCATAACTTACACACTTTTTTACTTTCACAAGTTTTATCATATATTTTGAACACTCCGTTGTCAAGCTGGCCATGTTCTGGGGCACTGGAATTCGATTAGTCTAACCTCCCACGAGTAGTCCACTCTCTGTTTAGAGTGCACCCCACTTCTGTGTACGTTGTCTGCACTGCGTGCTCGCTACCTAGTTGGTTAGCGTCTATTTAGAGCACACCCGTGCTTATTATTACTTTCACCTTTGTCTTGTTTGCCTTCAGTTTGGGATTGGTGTAAGCACTCGTTTGCTCAGTTGTGTGGCTTTATTTAATCCAATTTGACCCATGTCTCCCCATGTTTGTCACCCTCATGATTTACATGTGGTTTGTGATTTTGTTACATTCTGTTTTTGCTCTGTCAGTGTTCATCCCTCACCCATGTTTCATGTGTTTTTCCCTAGGCTCGTGTCTCCCAGCAAAACCCCCCATCTGGCCAGGCTGTCAAGTTTCCCCAGTGCCTGGATCGCTTTTGTTTAGCCTTGTGGGTCTTAGAGCATCGGGAGATTGCTCTTTCTGTTTCCCCACAGAGGAGTCCTCTGGTATCATAACCGTATCATAAGCTGGAGCACGAGCCCTGTCTTTCTTTTGATATTTGTGTTCTCGTCCTGTTTTGGCCAGTGGATTTGTTGGACCTTGTTTTGTTTGGAATTCCCCCATGTTGTTCACCTCCCTCTCTTGTGTTTCTCCCCAGGCTCATGTCTCCCAGTAAACCCTTGTCCGATCAGGCTAGAGTGTGTCTGGATCATTTCAGTTTCACCTTGTGGGTCCTAGAGCATCAGGATATCGCTCTTTCCATTTCCCCATGGAGGGTTCTTCTGTTCACCATACCATTAGTACTGAGAGCATGAGCCCCATCTTTCATTTGTACTTTGTTCCTGTTTTTTCCCCGTGTCTTTTGGCCCTTGTTTTTGGACTGCCTCAGTTCTCCTGTTTTTTTCTCCATTATTGCCATCATTGTGTTCACCCTACTTATCCCCTTCAATAAACTCTTTGTTTTGCCTGCACCCAGTGTCCTCACCTCCTTCCTCCCACCGCACCATGACAGAAACAGTGAAAAATTCCTGTATATAGTTTTGTTCATACTCCTTTGTAAATGGACCTCTCACTTTAGATATCCTAACCACATTGCCAATTTTGTATTTAAACACTACGTCTTTACCCTTTGTAGTCATTACAGCATACAATGTTTTAAACACATTTATTTATTTATTTATTTATTTTTCCTATTTTCTTTGGTCACTTCTATAGGCCTCATGCTGATACTCCTGTGGTAGCTGTTATTGTAGGATGCTATCAAATCAACCAGTACATCAATATATCGCTTAGAATTGACCGCCTTTAAATACTGCCACATTCTACCTTTAATAGTCCTATTGAAGTGCTCAACTACACTACCTATGGCAAAATGACAAATGTTATATTTATTTAACACTATCTGAAAGTGTTGAAAAACTCTTTTTCATGATCAGACTGCAACTAGCATCATAGCTTTCAAGTTTGTTCAAATGTTGGATAGTCACTACATACTCGGGGGGGGGGATATTCATACACATTGTCATCAAACATATTACAAACATGTCTGTTAGTACACATTTCACACATTGTTCAGCATGCTTTTCGGTTATTACAGTTTTACCACAACAACCCATATCTCACAAAGGCTAGTCGGGCTTTTTTTAGATGTTTCATCAGGGTGTTATAAATAAATTGTCCACACTACTCGTCACTCCGTATATCAATAGTTTCCAATCACTCATGAATGTCTGCTTCGTCTTCAAGCATACTGACAACTGCGTCCATGGCGGAAGCCCAGATTCATACCGAGTGTATCCAAGACTTTGGTAATAACACGCATGAACATTGGTTTGAAAAGCCTCTGTTTTATGTCTTCTGCATTTGCAGGGAAATAGAATGGTTGCGGTGCCTCAAGATAGGGGAGTTGGAGCTGGCTGGGGTGCTCCACTTGACAACTGTTGCACTCTTCACGATGATTTTCTGTGATGATGTGTTGCAGAATGGTACATACACAGGTCTTTATAAGCCTGACGACAAGGATCCCCATGCATCCAACATCACACTCTTCAGCAGCCCCGCTGAAATCATCCGTATCAACAGACTCAGTCTTTTGCTCACTGGAAACATCCATACGTGGCATACTTTCACACAAAAAATCAACATGGTCGCACGCCTCAGCCATTGCAACTTCGTCAACTAGCAGCATAGCCATTGTTGAATCGTCAGTGTCTGAGATGGTTGAGATTGCTAGGCCTCTAATGTTTATAGATGATGGGTGGGGATTCCAGATGCTCCGCCCCACATTTACATGCCGGATCCGGGGTGTTTATCTGAAAAAGTTGCACCTTGATATCAGAATCTGGGCAAAAGATCGTACCAATTGAACAACCTGTCTGTCTTCTTGAAAACATTGTGTAATATAAGTACATCCTTCCAGAGATACATCACTTTCAGGTCTTTCAGGACTTTCTCAACATCAATTTCCTTACCATCGCTCACAACTGTGTATTCACCACTACACATGTATATGTAATCTCAGGGTCCCGCTCAAGACGATTAGTAAATATGTAGTAACACCTTTGAAGCAAAACACTGTCCCACACAGCACTGTAGACATTATCCAGACCTGGAACTTCAAGGTCTTGCCAAACTTTATTCCTGAACAATTTCCAATCTTCGACGCCGATTGATATGTGCACTTCACCATCGGTAACTGTTGTCTTAGATGAATCTACAGTGTATAATTTCACACAGCATTGATCTTTGTCAAAAACACATCCACCAACACAGCCATCAGACAAGGCCCATTCGCATTCCACAGTATCAGACACGTTTTCTAGAAAACACACCGAACTTTCAGGATTTCTCTTTCTTGGAGGAAAAGATATTTTAGAGTCCGTAACATTGCTGGAAACTAGTATAAGATCAACACGCCTCTTACAAACAACACCCATTGTTTCAGACAATGCATCCATCACTACAGTAGATGATAGAGTCGTTGAATACAGCAGACGTACCAAAACACTTGTCATGACCCCCCTGGACTTTAGCCATACAAGCCCCTGGACTTTTGTTAAGCGACCAGCAGATGCTGCCATTGTTCAGTGTTTTGTATGATGCTCTGTCAGTGAAACTCTTTGTCCCACCTTCCCATTGTCTCTCATTGGCAGATCACTGTTCATTAGTGTGTGCACCTGCTTCTTGTTTGCTTTGGTCCAGCCCCCTGTTTTCATTTGTTGTCACTTCATTGGTTTTCCCTGATTATTTTCTAATTGCTTTTTGATTGGTTCCCCTTTGTTTCATTGATCCAGCCCCTCGTTTAGGTTTTAGGATTTAAGCTCAGTTCTCCCAGTGTTTCTTGTTGGTCCACCCTCACACTACCTTCCCCAAGTCGGCATGTTTTATGTGTTTTGTGAAGTCTCAAGTTTCAAGGTACTTTATTGTTATCAGTCACTTTATACAAGTACAAAGTGTGATGGCCCCGGTGCAACATATAGTAACACAGAAACATTACATTCAACAGGACAGAATGTGCAACAAGCAACAAAATAAATACAGAACGAATGCAATAATATAGTACACAAGTGACATTTAGTGAGGAGATGAAGTGAGCTCTGATATTAATGTGCATTTATAGTCCTGATGACTTGTGGTATGAAGCTGTTACACAGTCTCTTGGTGGCAGATTGGAGGCTATGATACCATTTGCCAGATGGTAAAAGTGAAAAGAGTCCATGTAGTGGGTGAGAGTGGTCCTTCATTATGTTCCTGGCTCTGTTGTAGCAGCGGGTCTGGAAAATGTCTTACGGGGGAGTAGGGGCACACCAATGACCTTCTCAGCTGCTCTCACTATTCGCTGAAGTGTGTTGGAGTCTGAAACTTTACAGTTCCCATACCAAACAGTGATGCAGCTGGAGAGAAGTCTTTCAATGGTGCTGGTGTAGAATGTCTTTAGGATCAGTGGGAGGAGGCTTGCTCTCTTAAGTTTCCGCAGGAAGTGCAGACGCTGACGAGCCCTCTTGGCTATGGAGGTGGAGTTAAGGGACCAAGAGAGCTCCTCTCTGATGTGAACACCAGGAACTTAGTGTTTTTCACCCTCTCGACAGCTGCACCATCAATGGTGAGAGGAGGGTGCACAGTGCTGGATTGCCTGAAGTCAATGATTATTTCCTTTGTTTTGTCCATGTTTAGAGAAAGGTTGTTGCTCTTACACCAGACAGCCACTCTCGCCACCTTGTCTGTGTATGCTGAGATGTTGTTGTTCTTGATGAGGCCCACCACAGTCATGTCATCTGCAAACTTAATGATTTGGTTTGAGCTGAGCGCTGCTGTGCAATCGTGGGTCAGTAGCGTGAAGAGCAGTGGGCTGAGCACGCAGCCCTGTGGTGCGCCTGTGCTCAGTGTGATGGTGTTGGAGGTGTTGGATCCAATCTGGACAGACTGTGGCCTGTTCGTCAGTAAATCTAGGATCCTGTTCACCAATGGGGTGTTTAGGCCCAGCCCGCTCAGTTTAGGAGACAGTCTCTGAGGAATGATGGTGTTAAATGCAGAGCTAAAGTCGATGAACAGCATCCTCACATGAGAGTCTTTCCTTTCCAGGTGGGTCAGAGACAGGTGAAGTGCAGTGGATATGGCATCATTAGTCGACCGGTTGGAGTGGTAGGCAAACTGGAGGGGGTCAAGGGAGCTGGGAAGAGCAGCTTTGATGTGGCTGATGACTAGTCTCTCGAAGCACTTCATGATTACCAGTGTGAGGCCCACGGGATGGTAGTCATACAAGCAGGACAACGCTGATTTCTTTGGAATTGGGACAATTGTACTGGTCTTAAAACACTGGAACAACAGCCTGCCTCAGGGAAGTGTTGAAAATATCAGTGAGGATATCGGCCAGCTGGTCCACGCACTCCTTCAGCACTCGTCCTGGGTGTTGTCAGGGCCAGCAGCTTTGCGAGGGTTTACTCTGGAAAGAGTTTGTTTCACTGCAGTTGTGGTCAGGCAGATTGCCTCCTCATCCAGCAGAGGAGCAGATTTCCTGGTAGGCTTAGTGTTGAGTGCATCAAAGCATACGTAGAAAGTGTTCAGTGTGTCAGGGAGAGAAGCATCACTGTCACACAGGAAGGATGTAGGTTTGTAGTCTGTAACAGCCTGAATGCCTTTCCACATGCTTTGAGTGTCTCTGGTGTTATGGAAGTGGCCTTGGATTTTTTGGGCATATGCAAATTTGGCTTTTTTAATTGTTCTGGTCAGATTTGCTTGTGCCATTCTAAGGAAATCCTTGTCTCCAGATCTAAAGGCAGCATCACATGCTTTCAGCATCCTCCGGACCTCTGCCAACATCCAGGATTTCTGGTTTGCTCTTGTGATGATTTTCTTGGAGACAGTGACATCCTCATTACATTTCCTGATGTAGCCAGTCATAGTTGTGGTGTATTCCTCAACATCAACGCAGTCCTCATAAGTAGCAGCCTCTCTGTACACATGATCCCAACAGTTATTTCCCCTGGTTGCAAAGTTCACATGCTGGTGAAATCTGGGCAGCACTGTTTTCAAATTGGCCTGGTTGGAGTCACCAGCAATGATGAAAGCCCCCTCTGGGTGGGTGGTTTGCAGGTTGTTTATGGCATCAAAGAGCTCTGCTAGCACCTGGTTAGCATTTTCGTTAGGTGGTAGATACACAGCAAGCAAAACAATGGAGCTTAACTCCCACGGCAGGTAGAAAGGCCAACATTTCACTGCTATGAACTCCACTGATGCAGAACAGTGTCCATAAACTACTGCTGCATTTTTACACCATTTTACACCCGGTCATATACGTGGACGTGCAAGTTACTGTAGCACTTATGAGACGAAACATCGGTAGGATGCTAACGAAAACACATTTAGCACCGAATTCAGGTCACATGGAGAGGCCATCGCGCATACGTCTGCTCACGCCGCCATCTTACAACATTACACTTACTACATTACTACACTACATTTACATACAAGTCTGATAAAGAGTTTGGTTTTGTTTGTGGCCCTCATGCCTGTTTGTGTTTAAGTTCTGTGTGTTAAATAAAATGGCTTGCACTGTGACCTCACCTCGTGTCATGCCGACTCGCAACATGACAACACTACATAGGTGTGCACACACACACACAAAGTAGACTAAGTGTCTGATCTAACACCTTTGACCGGATCATGACAGGAAAGACCATGTGGTGTAATGTTAATACAAACACACACACACACACACACACATACACACACACACACACACTGTTCCCACACACAGCAGACTAAGTGTCTGATCTTTAACAGGGTGGGGGTCTGGGTCAAGGGACAGTGTAAGATCAGGGACAGGAAGAACTAAGTGTCTGATCTAACACCTTTGACAGGGGTGGGGGGGTCTGGATCAGGGGACAGTGTAAGATCAGGGCAGGGCAGGAAGAATGTCGTAAAATCAACATAGGAAAACATACCATAAATCAAGACAACATGTTTGACATCTGTCAGTCATAGGTCGTAAATCTAGGGGTCATAAATCACTTTTTGACATAAAGTATATGATATATACTACTTTCCCACATTGTGTTATTGGGGCGGGGAGAGGGGGAGGGGCTTGATTGATGAGGGGCATGGCGTCCTTGACAGATGGGCTGGGCTTAGGGTCATAAATCTTTTTGTCATAAAGTAGGTACTTATACTACTCACCCTCATATATTTCAGATTGTTTGACAGAGTATGTTCAAAATAGATCGTTAAGATCATCAGGTTCCTACTTGTTAAACATTCCCAAAGTAAAATACAAGGAATATGGAGAAGCAGCAATTTGTTTTTATGCACCAAGTATTTGGAACAAGATGCCTTTAGATATTTGTCAGGCCTCCTCCCTAAATATTTTTAAAAAGCTGCTAAAAAACACATTTTTACCCTGGTTTTATGTTTATGTATTTTATTTCTTTCATGTATGTGTCTGATTGTGTTATTATT
>JAVGVS010000205.1:600000-770851 GCA_032718565.1 Distichodus sexfasciatus | reverse complement strand
ACACACACACACACACACACACACACACACACACACACACACACACATACATCTATGTATTACTATCTTTGTGAGGTCCTTCCATAGACTCTCATAATGACTTAAGTACATAATTTTACACCTACACCTAATCCTAACCCTAACCTTAACCTCAGTAACCAAAAGCACATCCCCACAATGGTCCCCACAATGCAATAAATACATGGCCACACACACACACACACATCCTTGTACTTATATAGTAGTGAGGACCTCCATTGACGTCTATATTACTGTATATAAATAATACTACAACTAACCCTAAACATAACCCTAACCATAACCTCAGTAACCAAAAGCTAATCTTTCTACACTTTTAGTTTTGCAAATAAACCTTTTTTTGTAAAAGTAGTTTAAAGAAGTGAGGACCACTAAAAAAGTCCTCACTTCCCAAAAATGTCCTCACGCTGCTGGTTAAAAACTCATTTTGGTTGTCACTAAGTAGCAAGTACAAAAACACACACACACACACACACACACACACACACACACACCATTTCCACTATCCAGCCGGTAGGGGAATATCCCATGAGAGGTGATTGTGTGTCCAATCCAAGACTCCTGTTTATCCAGAAAGGAATCCTGTCTACCCATTTTTTTAATGTGCAGCAATAATTCAGTTAACCACAACTCACCCATGCACACACACACACACACACAGATTAACATCATAGAACTTTTCTGTAAAAGCATTTTTCCCTTATGAGCGCCAGTTCTCAAAATGTCCTCACAAGGATAGAAAAATCAGGCATTCACAAATCAAGGTCTCACCAAACCCTAAAACCCTGCATCACACACACACACACACACACACACACACCCCGGGACACACATGTGCACACACACAAATGCACTCAGACCCCAGCACACACACACACACACACACAATTTCATATAGGCGCCTATACCTACACTTGTACACATGCATGCACATGTACCCTCCACACACACACACACACACACCGACACACAAATGCATAATAACAACTGCACACTCTCGTACACACATATGCACGTGCACCGGGACAACAACATGCACATATACACACATGCACACACAAATGCACCTGGACACCCACATGCACACACACAAAATCCATCTAGGCACCCACACACACTCATACACACGTATGAACATGTGGAGACATTAGAAATGCATGCACACACATATTAAGTGTTTCCTCCTCAGACAGTCCATCTGCTGGCTGCCCCGTCTTCTTTTTCTTCACATGGGACGTCAAGACTATAAACCTCGTTTCTGTACAGTGCGCAGGATGAGATACAGTAGCGCTGCGACTGGCAGGTCACTCTGGGGTCAGACCTCCACCATAACTCCTGCACAGGAAGTTTTGTTTTTCACCGCTCTTTGCTCTCCATATCAACGGCTCCCCTCAGCACGCTTCCCTGCCCTTCCTCCCGCTTGGAGGAGTACCAGGAAGACCAGGAGGACGCTACGGTCAGGCAGTCACCCTCCAGGGGAGCTTTTTACGGTGGGTCTGGGAAGCCAGCCTGCTGCTCCGGCCTTGTTTCTCTCACCGTCTGGAGTCAAACGCAGAAAATACACCCCTGAACTAGACGGCCACTGGAAGCTCATAACCATAAATACACCCCGAATATTTACACGGTTGCTTTTCTCATCAGCACAAGGGCCGGTTTCAATCAAGCGGCGGTAAAAATTACGGCCGTGTTCTCTTGAGGAGGCGGGGGTTGGGGGGAGCTCTTGGAGAGATCTTTTTGCCTCACAGATTGAGCGTTATTTACTGTCAATTCAGTAACAGCTTCTTCTCCATATATCAGAAACGGAAACAGAAAAACAGGGCGAAACAGAAAATATCAGAACGAAGATCTCCGCAGACGCAAAGCAGGTTTTAAACGGGGCCAAAGACATGTTTTAACGGCAAGGTACAAAGACACTTCTACAAAATGCGTCCAAAGCCTTTAACTCAGGTCCTGTCAGATAAAGTTTGGGAGGACTCGCTTCAACAGCCGCTTTCGCTGGAAGCGTTTAACTACGTCCATTACTTTATGACTCTTAGCCGCTCGTATTAAGATCAACATAGCGTTTCGCTTTTTTCTTCTAAACCACAACATACATCCGTTATAACACCAGCACTTGAACCTGAAACTGGAAACTCAAACACTTTTTCACACAACCCCCGAAATACGACGATGTAACCCTTTGAAGCCGGAGCCTAATGATTTAACGTGTCCCCTCCTCAGCCACCGCTCTAAATGCAGTGTGGCATGTTTGACTTTTGGGAGCGAAACGAGGAGCGTTTATTCTGTCAGGTAACCGGGAGCCAGGGAGCCTGAGCCTGAGCTGTACGGCAATCACGGAAAACTCGGGCCAACGTTAGGCAAGACTTCAATAAACTACCTCCTGCCCGCTTTTAAAAGCATTAGTCCAAGGCAAATTAAAAAGTAGAGTGCAATTAAAAGAAATCACTGTGTAAATGTTAGCATGTGGAAGTTTTTCTTTCCCTTTTTTATTCTGAGTAAAGAGAAAGGGCCCGGAGGCAGCGTCGCGCAGCTGCCGAATATTACTACCTACATCTGGTTTTGATAAGACGCTGTTATTATCAAAATCATAAAAGTGTAACGTGGTCCTCTTGTGGGCTCAGATATAAGAAACCTGGCGCACACAAAGTTCATCAATTCGTATGTGAATGAACGAAACGGAAGAAGTCACTGAAAAAACGTCTGAATAATTTCCACAACTAAAAATTAACCAGAGCTGTGATTTGTCACTCATGTCACTGTCAAATATCTGTATTTATCTACAAGCAGGCGTAGAAGTTTAGAAAACTGCTGAATAAATGTAACTGTAATAAATTATACGTGCTGCCAACAAGGCACAGGCAACACGTTCTGGGAAAAGGTGGGGAAAAGCAGCCCCGTAACATTGGCTTTGTTTCCAACTCTGTTAACAAATTTGTCACTTTAATTCTCTTTCCAGTAAGAGGGATGGACTACTTCTCTCCCCTTCTCCAAAGCCAATACATCACACGGTGCTTCCAACTTTCTTCTTGACTGGTCAAGAACCAAACACATCCAGCAAAACATCACGTATAAAATTCAGGTTCCTTTTACCCCTTCATGCATCAATTTAAAGCAATTTAATGTAAACATTTTCGGATCAGGTCGAATGTAAAAATATTTTATACGTATGTAAAACTGATTTAAAAAATTGGTGAAAAAAGTCGAAAAGTGGTAAACAACACCAAAAGAAGAAATAAAGTAAATTACTAAAAACTGCTAAAAATGAAGTGCAGTAGACGTGTATCTGACAGATGTGGATGGTAACCTCCTGACCTCCACGTGTTAGAGATTTCCAAGAAATGCCCAAAACTGTGTAGTGAAAAACAAACAGGAGAAATAAGTGCAGTTGGTAGCGAGTGTTGGCCCCGTGATCGCAAGGTCGCTGGTTTGAATCCCGGACCAGTAAATATAGCACTGAGGTATTCATGAGCAAGGCAACGTCCCCACGTAGTGCTGCCCATGTCAGCTGCCCACTGCTCCTTCACGGATGGGTCAAATGCGGAGATCACATTTTATTGTGGTGCACCGTTTGCTGTGCTGTGTTCACAACGGCAAATAATCACTCACTTAAAATAAGCTGTTTTTTAGAGAATATTTAGAATATTTTTTCCCCAAAATAACAATGTGGAAGCAGTTGCACATTTTCAGTTGAAGAAACAGGTAAAAAGCGGTGAATGGAGTTTAAAAAAGAAGGAATTAAGTGGTTCAATGTGATGAAAAGGACAAGAATGTGATGAAGAATGTCAAAATTTTCCCAAAAAGGTCTAAAAGAGAAAAATCAGACCACACTTTGTGACCTCATGTGAGGAAAACAGGACAAAAAGGGATGCATTCAGGGGAAATATCAGAAAGACGACAACGAGCACGTTCCTCCACTTTATGCTAGGAAGGGTGTCACTATGACAAAAACTGTGAAAGCAGTTGAATGCCAAAAAAAGTGGGAAGAAAAGGAATATAGATGTCAATTCCTGAAAAAACATGTGTGATTGCTGTGAAATAAAACAATAAGTGGGAGAGTTGGAAATGCAGCAGTTAGGGAGTTCGCTTTGTGATCAGAAGGTCGCTGGTTTGAATCCCGGACCGTTAAAGGCACCACTGAAGTAGTTGAGAAGGTTACTTTTGAAATGTATTCCACTGCAGATTACAGAACACATGCCCTAAAATGTAATCTGTGTCACGCGCACTCACTCCTGCAGCCGGTAGTTGGATTGGGACGCGGTCGGTCGCGGTTCAAAGGGTATTTAAGGAGTCATTTTCACGCGACGCATCGCTCTGCCATTTGAGTCACCCGGCCCATCTTCCGACCCTGTCGGCTTCTACTGTGAGTATTCTCAGTTATTGGGTTATCTCTTTGATTAGAGTGTGTGTCTTTAGAACGCGGATTTATTGTGGAAATCCTAGCTCTTCGTGTAAGAGAGTTCTTAAATCAACTCGCGTGGCAACTCTACCTGCTCGCGTTCTCAGCCGCGTTTGGGTTAACCACCACACTACACGGGCTAACGGCTAACGAGTAGCAGTTTGCTAAATCCTAACCAGATCACTGGCGAACTGTGAAAGTTAGGCATTCGGTTCAAATCCTAACCAGATCACTGTCCGAATCGTGACGCAGTCCAACAGCCACATAACCCGGCCGCTGAAAGATTGTTTAACGGCTGCCTTTCCCGTCGAATCCTAATCAGATCACTGACGAACCTGACAATCTGTAACGCATTCTGTTAGATTACTCAATGTGAGTTCTGTATTCTGAATACTTTGGATTACTTCCACATTGTCTTGCTTTTTACAACTGTATAAACATCACATTTCTTCTGTTAATGTGAAGTTTTGTCTCAACGTCCAAGAGAGAAATGTGTTTCTGCTCTGGCTCTGTGGTGCTGGCTCCAGCTCTGACTCCTCCAATTGTGCAACTGCGGCAACTTACGTTAAATGGAAGTTTACGTTAGAATCTGTGGTTGCGTGTTCTGAAGGGCTGCCTGTAATGAATGGAATTGTTGTAATTTATTAGAGAGAGGAGAAATGTGAAACAGAAAAATACTGTCATGTAATCCATTATTTGTAACAACGTAAGTGTATTCCGATTACCATCTATTTGAACTGAAAGGCCTAGTCCACAAGGACGTCAGAATCAGGCCTTTTTTTATTGTTCGCTGTGTCAGGTGAGCATGGACGGAGCGCCGACCCTTTTTCTGCTCACTGGAGTGAATCAGAGCGTCCACAGGCACGTTCATAACCTGTGTTCGGTCAGCTGAACGTTCAGATGGTATAAAATAAACGCTGCGTGCTACGTCAATTTCGGCCGAAATCCAGACAAACGCAAAGAAAACGCCGCTTTGTGCAGCACAAAGACTGTCCTTCATGTGCCACAAGACTTTTTTGATACATTTCTGCATGTGATACATTTCACTGCATGCTGTACCTGTATAACTTGCACGTGACAAATAAAGAATCTTGAATCTTGAATCTTGAAGACTTTTTATTCTCCTAACTTTATATGCATTAATTGTTGTAAAAAATATACAAGATATTCTCCCATTCCATGTGATGTCATTACGCCAAACCAACTGTACAGCACAGAGACTCATTTCCTTCATGTACTACAGAACTTGTTTTTTTATTTCCTCTTTTATATTTGTATATATTTTATGTTTCTATTTTATATTTCGGCACACGGGTAAACACTTTCTAACAGCCTGATTACTGCCCCCACAGGTAAACACACGAAATTACAAATTTGGCTGCAAGTTGGTGTTAAACAGAGTCAAACGAATGCCAGTGTAACGCCTCACTGAAGTCAATCAAGCGCGGCTCCAACACACACCATATACGCGTAGGACGTTCAGAGCGCGTTCATCTATCCAAGATTCTAACACCCGCGTGGACAGGGCGGAATACAGTAACCCAGAATTTGTAATCTGAATATGTAACATTGATACATGTATTTTGTTACTCCCCAACACTGCTCATAAGCAGGGTACTGTCCCCGGGCACTGCTCCTTGGGGTGCTGCCAAAAAAGCTGCACTTAGTCACTGCTCCTTCACGGATGGGTCAAATGCAGAGGTCACATTTTGTTGTGGTGCTGTGCTGTGTTCACAATGACAAATAAAAACGAAAAAAAAAAATTAATAAGAAAGGATAAAAGGATGTAAACGTAAAAAGTTAAAACATTTACACCTCTGGCCACACCAGGGACAGGCTATCTAGGCTTTCTAGATGAAAAATAAGACGTAGTTGGGTTATCAAAAAGAAAAATTCTCCTCAGTCAGCTGTGTGTTTTAAGCCTCAACAACAAAAACTGCTGAAGGAGTTAGGTTCCAAAAAGTGGGAAGTAGAAGAAGTAGAAGAATGAATGAAGGTGGTTGCTGTTACGTAACAATCACAATTAATGCGCCAAAGGGTTAAAGACAGCGGAGCGAGCGGTGCAAGCGTAAGCCCCAGCTTCCCATGACCACACAAAAGAGCCAAAAAGACCCGTTGCATGCAGACTGCTGGGAAAATGGCGAGCTGAAATAAATGAAGATATCTGCAAAGTTTCAAAAGCTGACCCAATCAGCATAAGTGCAGGAGATGTGTATCTGACAGATGTGGATGGCATTTGAAGTTGGGAACCTCCGGACCACCGCGAGCTGGAGATTTCCAAGAAGTGGGGAAACGATGTGTAACTCGAAATATGTTTAGATAGCAGGGCTCATAAGTACTTTTGTATGAACTGGCAAAAAACACTTTTTCTCTGCTTATTCTTTGGTTCGCGCCGTGCTGTTTTGAGGCGACAGATGTCGCTCCACATTGGATGAGCCGAGGACTGTTGGCTTTTTTTTCAGCTGGCCAAAAAAATGAAAACGTCTGGCCAGACCCGCTTTTCCCACAGCGTTACAACAGATATTTCCGAGCTGTCAGGAGGGTGAAGTCTGGGTTTGGTGAATGTCTTTCTGGCAGCATTCGTCGTTTTCCTTATAGGTTCCTTAACACCAACTGCGGTGTTCTTTCGCTTCCCCGCTGGTCCCCAACCAGTATGAACGACTCGAACCGTCGGCTCACTTTTCACTCAACGGCACACACTCATTTGCTGAGACCCGACACTTCTAGCGTGCAACACCGCAGTGCCACTCTCCAGCTGAGAAAATACTCCATTAGTCCCGTACCGTGTTATATCTGCCACGTTACGTTATGAAAATCGGGTGCAAAACAAGATACGGCAAATTCACTGTTTCCAGCAGGCAGGAATGGCCTAAAAACAGCTTGAAAATGAAGTAAAGATGGTTTCTGAGTTAGGATGGTTCGACTTAAGAATTTACAAACTTTACGAAAAGGTATCGAACTTACGATGGCATTAGCATTATGACAAAATTGAAAAAACGTTATAAGTTTGGTGCGGCAGGAAAACATAGCAATGTATGCGATACGATGCATTGGGGCGCTGCTGGGATGTACACATCTCCCGCCTTGTGAGACGCTTCATTCTCGCCAGCAATCAACAGAGTTTGTCTCTGTGTTAGAACACATTTTTAGTGTTTTTGGTGTTTCAAAGCCCAATTTTAGTGAAAAAACCACTCCAAACGCCCGAGTATGTGTCCTGCTGGCAGTAGTAGGGACACCTGTTAGTATGTCTGGTGGTGGTGGTGGTCAAATGGTTAGGATACCCGCCTCAGGACCAAGAGGTCATGGGTTCGAATTCTACCTCCAGCACTACCACCACTGGATCCTTGAGCGAGAACCTTAACGCCAAGTTGCTCCACTGGGACTGTTCCTGTAATTAAGAAAATGAAAGTCGCTCTGGATACGAGCGTCTGATAAATATTGTAAGTGTAATTTAAGTTAGGATGGTACCATCGTAAGTCAGGGACTACCTGCACTACCACCGCTAAACTAGTGCTCCCTAAAGTTTCTTATTTGGCCTATAGAATTAAAGGAGAACATTTCCTCAAGCAAAGTTGCCTAAGACGGTTATGATTCTCTGATTAATATTCTAACACGTTGAAGTAGACTAGCAGCTCTTAAAACCCAAATAATGACGACATTATCTAAGGATTTCTTATTTGAGAGTCGTAAAAATAGAACCTGGAATTGCAGCAGAGCATGCTTGTTACTTTTATGAAATTTTTGTTCTTTAGCAAAATCTTAATTTTAAGTTGTGTAATATTATGCTATTTAAACATCAGTTTATTAGAACAAAGTTAAGCAAAAACATAGATTAAAAGAAACTAAAAGAATGAGGTTAAATCTTCTTTTCTCATTTCAAGCTGAAGATTTAAGATTTACATATACAAGTACAGGCGGCACAGTGGTGCAGTGGTTAGCGCTGTCGCTTCACGGCAAGAGGGTCCTGGGTTGGATCTCCGGGTCGGCCGTAGGGTCTTTCTGTGTGGACTTTGCATGCTCTCCCCGTGTTTGCGTGGGTTTTCTCTGGGTGCTCTGGTTTCCTCCCCCAGTCCAAAAGCATGCAATATAGGTTAACTGGCGACTCTAAATTGGCTCCGTAAGTTGTCTGACTGTGTGCGTGTGTGTGCCCTGCGGTGTGTTGCCGCCTGCCCACAGTTGGTCTCCGCCTTGTGCCTGTGAGCTACCGGGATAGGCTCCAGTCCCCTCCACGACTCCGGTTGGGATTAAGCAGAATGAAGGAGTGAATGAACTTTCTCAAGAACAACTTTAAGCAAAAAATCAAGATTTACACATACAAGTACACAGGCTCGGCTCTACGAGGGGCCTGGCCCACCCACCTGAGGGGAGAAGACAGAGAGAAACATGTCATAAGTCTATTTTCTTTAAAATGGGTTTTAATCTATAATTTAAAAATGTAAAATATTATTGGAAATAATATTTACCCCCAAAATATACCCCTGTTACTAAGAGCTGGATGTGGCCCTGCGAGTACATCATGTACTGAAATAAACCTGGACTTATTTCTGTGCAAAATAAAAGTTTTTTGAAAAACGCGTCTTAAAATTAAGTGCTCAATTTTAAAACAAATGGTCTGTGCATTTTCTGTGTTCTTTCATTGATGAATGTAATCACAAAGGAAAAGTTGAATGCTAATGCTGATGCTAAAATGCACAGATTAACAAGCACTGACTCTGACCTATTCACCAAAACACATCTGGGGCTCATCTGGTCTTGTCAGGATGTTGTCCGAGAGATCAACTTTGCGTAACAAGCTTTGCAAATGAAAGTGTCCAGTTAAGCAACTGTTTAGGCCTGGGAAAACACCCCAAAGCAAGCGGAGTCACACTGAAGTCGGAGTGACACACACACACACACACACACACACACACACACGCACATACACACCGGCCGAGTATTTTTAACTTGGGCTCGCCGAGGGTCTTTGATGGGCAAAGTTTGTCCGATTCACATCGCTCTGTCATTACAGGCTGTGTGTGCAAGTGAAGAGCCTTTCTGGGGTGATGTGAAGCGCTTTGAGGGCATTTTCACTTCGCAAACATTTTTACAGCTCTGACAGTCTGTAAGCCACCAGGCCACGCTTCACAGTTTACTTCACCATCAAGCGCCACACGAGCGCCACATGAGACGGCTAAATATATCTGCTCCCATCAAAATGCCTGGCTAAAAGGCGGCACACACCAACATACTCGCCTCTGGTTTGGTCGTCAGGATTAATTAGCCCTGTGCAGGACACACTCGATGCAAATTACAGAGCAACTCGATCTCTACTAGAACTGGAATATGTGCAGAAGGTGGCCATAATGTGCCTAAAAGCATGATATTCCAACACACTTCGACTAGTAACAAATTAGGCAATCTGACCAACCGTGTTGAGGAAGCTACTCTTAAATGGTAGCTATTCAAGCTACTTATGATTAAAAGTAGTTGAACTACAGCCAAGCTACTGTTTAAATATATTAGCTACACGCTACACAGGAAAACATAGGTAACTACAAGCTATTGTATCTTGTAGTGCTTAATATTTGTGTTAGGTACTCATATAGAAAATTAATCTTTAAAGATGTAAAACATGATGTCTAAAGTAACATTTAAATCTATATTTTTAACAAATCACAATAATGTATCAATGACTTTTTTGATTTTAAGCTTGTTTAAGTAACACTAAAATGTCTATGTTCTGTATGTTTCACCCTTTGAGTTATAAATTTTGATAAATACAGCCACAGATTCTTGCTTTCATCTTCGCTAGGGTGCACTCCAACCTCTGACTCCATCTGGCAGCTTCCAAGATTGCACTGTGATGTACCATAGCCTATCAGATACCACTTCTTCCAATTTAGCCAGAAACACCTGGTAGTGGAAAATACCCATCTTTGTAAAGTAAGGAAACAATGCAAAGATGTAGTGTTTTACCATGTTACATCATATTTGTTTAAAAAAAGAAAAGAAATTAAAGCTAGAGAGTTTTGAAACTAGTCAAAAATAGCTTGTCAAAAATTGCTAGTAAAAAATAGCTAGTCAAAATTACCTAGTCAAAAAAGGCTACTCAAAAAATAGCTAGTCAAAATAGATCGTCAAAAAACAGCTTGTTGAAAAATATCTAGCCAAACAATAGCTAGTCACAAATAGTTTGTCAATAAACAGTTAGTTGAAAACAGCTAGTCAAAAAGTAGGCATGAAAACAATTCCAATTCCAAAGTCTAGGGTTAAGGTTTGGGATTAAGTCAAAAACGTAGCTTTAGCCACGCTACAGTGTTATTTGTTAAAAAAGTAGATCCAGAAATTCATCTTTGCTACTGAAAAGCTACCGGAAAAAAAGTAGTGGTAAAAACATCACTCATTTCAACTACTTCCCGAAACTGCTGACCGATATATTAATCAGATCTGTCCTTAATCAGATGTGTCCGTTGGTCAACGAGCGCCATTCAACATGGTTGCAATTTAGACCGTCGACAAGCAAGGCTGGATGAATTCCTGACCCCCTCATCGCCCCTCATGTTCGCCCCAACACTCTTTGAGTAACCACATCTAGGGCTGAGGTTGGCGTCTTGTGAACCGGCAGCCCCGAGCCATTAAAAAGGGGCAACCAGGTCTGTACAGGTCTGAGGCCAGTAATGAGCCAGACGTTCTTTTCTGTGCCCACATCAAACCAGCATCACGCCACCTTCCCTGCCAAGCCCTGCTACTGCCTCTGAACGGGGTGAAATTGGTGTTTTGTATGGGAGTCGATAGAGGCATCAACGTCATTTTCCTTCTCATTTTTCTTCTCAACAAAATTTGTTTTATCAAGCTCGCGAGAATACATGATCATGATCCTGAGAATCCAACATTCTTTATGTCAAGATCATGAGAAAAATAAGGTGATTTTGAAAAAATAACTTTTGTTATATTGAGATCATGAGTGATCATCAGTTCCTTCACCACCACTTCATCAGCTTTCAGCCAAAAAACTCCCTGAATTGTGCCATTTTCGGTTCATACCAATCATTCTTATCATTCTCTTTTTTTATCATCTAGCAATAAAGACTGAACGTACTCTTGTAATTTCATATAATTTCACCACATGTTTGCCATTACTGGCAAATACATTTCTCACTGGTGGCAATTTATCATTGTTGCCAGAACATTGCTGCAAGTTTGCCACCAGTGGCTGACAATGACAATGGCAAAAGGTTCCAGTGAGGTACTCATGAGCGAGAGATTCCGTCCCCAAACATTCCACTGCTCCTTCACGGATGGGTCAAATGCAGAGGTCATATTTTGCTGTGGTGCACCGTGTGCTGTGCTGTGCTGCATTCACAATAACAAATAATCACTTTGAAATAATTCGAGATTGAATAATTTTGATCGACATCCGCAGTTTTAGCAGCGCTGGCTGTTAATGTCTCACACATTATCATGATCAACATGTTTTCACTATAATACCCATTCAGCCCTTCATTTGCATCTTTAATTAGGCCTTATGCAGCTGTAAAAATGGCCCAGAATGAAGCAAAAATCCTCATGCAAGTTTTATAACATCCTTACGTTTATAAAACGGGGAAAGCAGTTCCACATTTGCCTGGTAGCCGAGGACCTTTTTTTTTTTTAAGTTAGTGCTCAAGCTCCCTTTAAATTGCTTCATTACCACGCTAAGCCCGGGCCCTTTGACTTTGGAGGAGAAGACATCATCCGCTTACGGGCTCCCACAATAAAAGTCGTGCCTGCCGCAATAAGCCCCGCTTTGTTTCCAATGCATCCACGGTAAAACATTTATTAGACTAATTACAACAAGCTCCCATTGAATTTTCTTCCTGTGTTACAGATGCTTTGGCCGGGTTCCCGCCGCGTGTCACAATGTCGTTTTATTCGGCGCCGTGGCACCGGGTTCAGGCAGGGAGAACAAATTGAGGAAGTATGCTGGTGTGACTCATATGAAAGCAGGTTTCCCTCGCGTCTTGAGCAGTGTTCCCCCAGCACCCTGGCAAGCAGCACTCTTTTAAAACCATTACGCTAGCTTAAGGGGTAAGCTAAGGGTTTCTTGGGTTCGGCAAGAATTTAGGACAGCGCTTTTATAACGGGACGTCTGAGATCGTCAGTGGAATATATGACTAAAACCGAGCTATTCTCAACCCATAGCTATAAAATCACTGTCAGCTTGGGGTTGTTGTTTTTTTGTTCTGGACAAACTTGCAACCAGAAGAAAACAGTTCATTAAAGTGTCCCTCTCGTCCAAGCAGTGTTAACGTCAGAGCTACATTATTGATTAATAAAGAAATAACAATATAATCCAGGAGTTTTCAACTGGTTCTGTCCCAGGGACTACTACTCAAACTGAGCAGTAGTCTGCAGCTGTCCACTGCGTGTTTGTGTGTGTGTTTTAAATATTTGTGTTAAATCATTATTCATAAAGATCCCCTAATCATCCGGAAATGTTTTGAAAATAAAATAAAATAAAGTAAAATTTTAAAAAAGTGATTTCAGTAGTGAAACTGGATTGCATGTCACGGACCACCTGCAATGCTGCCGTGGACCACCGGTTGAAACCCCCGATGTAATAATGGCCTGCCTCTGCATCGATGCAGTATCAGTCACGTCTTCATCGCGATGCATCGATTATATGATTCATTTCAACACCCCTTGAACACAGCACAGCACACAGCGCACCACAATGAAATGTGACCTCCCTATTTGACCCATGTGTGAAGGAGCAGTTGCCAGCTGACATGGGGGATTTGGGGACAGTACCTTGCTCATGAGTACTTCAGCAGTAACTTTACTCTTTCCGGACTTGAACTGGTGACTTTCCAATCAGAGGGCGAACTCGTGAACCGTTAAACTACCACTATCCCATTAAAGAGCAGTATTCACTAATATTTTCTTCAAGTGTTTCTTAAGATGGTTGAGATTTTTAAGTAGGGTTATACCGTCATAGATTTGAATAAAACCCAATAAGCTTCATACAACGTGTGTCAGGATTCAGCTGGTCTCCGGCACAAGGTTTGATAAAACCTCTGGAACTAATTCCGAATCCACAGTCTGGGCCAGGAATTCAATCCGATCTGCCTCACTGGAATTGTGAACTTTGGCCACACTTCCGGTATAAAAGCACTGTGTTTTCGTTTAGTGTCTGCGGAGTATTGATTGTGATATGTTCCATCATTACTGAACCTTGTTTGAATTGTAGGTTTTTTGGCCTGTTTGTTGACTATGTTTCCCCTCTTGTCCCTGTTGGATTTATCTGTGTGTGGGATTATTGGTTTTTCTGCACTGAAATTGTAATAATACCCTTTTGTTGAGCCACACTCTGCGTTTGGATCGTATTCAGAACTTTACAATGTGATTAAATTTGCACAAGAGTGCTTTTCATTGTTTGTAGATTCTGTACTTACCTTTGGGGCAGTTGGTAGCGTAACATTTAGGGTGTTCGCCCAGGATCGGAAAGTTGTTGGTTTAAATCCTGGGATGTGTTTCCCAAAGGCATAGTTGCTTACTACGTTAGCAACAAACATAGTGTACATTAGCAACAAACAGAGTGTACATTAGCAACTAACATAGTGTACACGTGGCATTTATCATGGTGTACATTAGCAACAAACTGAGTGTACATTAACTAACACATAGTGTACATTAGCATATCATAGTGTGCATTAGCAACTAACATAGTGTACATTAGCAACTAATAATAGCAACTAACATAATGTACATTAGCAGCTAACATAATTATGCATTAGCAACAAAACAGAGTGTACATTGGCAACTAACACCAGTGTGCATTAGCATTTTATCATAGTGTACGTAGCAACAAACAGAGTGTACATTAGCAACTAACGCAGTGTACATTAGCATTTATCTTAGTGTGCATTAAGCAAACCAAGTGTACATTAGCAACTAACACCAATTACATGCATTAGCACTTATCATAGTGTACATTAGCAACTAACATAGTGTACATTAGCAACTAATATTAGCAACTAACATAATGTACATTAGCAACTAACATAGTGTACATTAGCAACTAATATTAGCAATTAACATAGTGTACATTAGCAACTAACACCAATTATTACGTGCTTAACTAATAGCAGTGCATAGTGTACATTAGCAACTAACATAATATGCATTAGCAACTAATGGCTGGCAATTAATATAGTGTACATTAACTATTAACAGTGTGCATTAGCAGCTAATATTAGCAACTAACATAGTGTACGTGGCAACTAACATAGTGTATATTAGCAATTAACATAGTGTACATTAGCAACTAACATAGTGTACATTAGCAACTAATATAGCAACTAATATAGTGTACATTAGCAACTAACAGTGTACATTATCAACTAACAGTGTACATTAGCAATTAACATAGTGTACATTAGCAACTAACATAGTGTACATTAGCAATTAACGTAGTGTACATTAGCAACTAACATAGTGTACATTAGCAACTAATATTATCAACTAACATAGTGTACATTAGCAACTACCATTAGCATTTACCATTGTACATTAGCAACTAACATAGTGTACATTAGCAACTAATATTAGCAACTAACATAGTGTACATTAGTAACTAACATACTGCACATTAGCAACTAATATTAGCAACTAACATAGTGTTCATTATCAACTAACATAGTGTACTTTATCAACTAACATAGTGGACATTAGCAACTAACATAGTGGACATTAGCAACTAACATAGTGTACATTAGCAACTAACATAGTGGACATTATCAACTAACATAGTGTTCATTATCAACTAACATAGTGTTCATTATCAACTAACATAGTGTACATTATCAACTAACATAGTGAACATTAGCAACTATTATTAGCATTTACCATTGTACATTAGCAACTAAAATAGTGTACATTAGCAATTAATATTAGCAACTAACATAGTGTACATTATCAACTAACATAGTGGACATTATCAACTAACATAGTGGACATTAGCAACTAACATAGTGGACATTAGCAATTAACATAGTGGACATTAGCAACTATCATTAGCATTTACCATTGTACATTAGCAACTAACATAGTGCACATTAGCAATTAACATAGTGTACTCAGTGCACTGTGTTTTGTGCTGTGGTGTGTTCACAATGACAAATAATCACTCACTTTCACTCAAGAACAAATCTCAAACAAGGAAACACTGGTGAATCAGAATCTGGATTTTCATGAAAACTATGTCAGAGGGTTTTAAGAGCAAATTTCAACTGAAGAAAGGTTGGTGAATGAGGCATAAAGTTCTTAATTGAAACGTAAGCTGTTCCCAAATAAAAGGGCTGAATGGACCCACTACTGATGCCCAGTCAAAGCCAGCTTGCTCAGCCAATCTGTTCTTTTCTTCATTATTAAGTGAATCCACATACAATCTCACTCTTTCTCAGCAGGTACGGCGCACACCGACTACCAGAATGCCGCCCTTGCCGTTTTGCTCGTTTGAGCATGACTTTAGGCCGAGCCCGGTTGTCTGGGCGCCTGTGTGTGGGCACCTCGCTCTTTAAGGTTGTGGTCGCTATAATCCTGTTTTGATTGGAGCTTAAACTCCCCCTGCAGAGCCTGGAGCCTCGCAGCCGCTCTCTCTCAGACACGCGGAGCCCCGAGCGGCGAGGTGCGAGGGCCGAGAGAGCGACGCAGGGGAGCTGGGACGGCTGCCATGCCTCACGCCCAGGCACATGCCCACTTTACCACCCCACCCCCAACTTCTCGTCCCAAAAAGAGCCCAAACCACACAGGGAGATAGCGAGAGGGAGAGCGTCTGTCTCCCATCCACTAGCATGTGGTTCGCTTTATCTCACACAATGCCTACAGCCGGTAATTACGGTGCAGGCGATGTTGATGGGGCATTCACCGTTGCCCCTGAAAATATACAGTCTGTGAAAATGAGGGCGGAGGGTGGGCTGAGGATGGAGGTTTCTTATTAAAAGCGGGATGCTGGGTGGGAATCAGCTATGCAGGACAGTTTGGATTGACCTGCAGTTAACACAAAGTTAACTATAATTACTTTTTAGTAGCTTATCAGAAGCAAAGCTACTTTTTAAAAGTAACTCCTTATTACTAAAAATCTATTATATATTGCTATTTCTAGGAGGTTAAATCACAGGTTTAATTACGATACAACATTATAATATAACATAATAGATTATGGTCTGCCACTGCATCGATGCAATCATTCACGAATATGTGATTCATTTTTATTTTGATCTGATTCATTTCAGCAGCCAGCAAGCAATATAAGACAATATAATATGCTACTAATGCCACCAGGTACCACCAATGTTGTTTTGTTTTCACTGTCTTGTCCTTTGTCTGTCCTGGTCGTCATCCCCTTGTTCTGCCTTTTCTTTGTTTCTGATTGGTTATATCTGTTAATACAGCTTCTTCTTTTCACCTGTTTTTTATGTTTAGTTCAGCCCCCTTCTGTTTTCGTTATTCAGTTTATTTCCACACTTCAGAGAGTGGATTTCTTCAGTTTAGTGGATCTCATAGACCTATTTTAACTTGTTGGAAAATGTATATTACGGGACCTTTAATGTATCGTTACACCATTTCTGAGTGATGTTGAATTTGCAGAAATTGCGTATACCCACACAGCACACATTCACTAGCTCACTGCTACTTTTGTCTCTGACGCTTTTAGTGTAGATAACTATATGAAAACAGTGGCTTGGTTAGCGCTTATCTACTTTTAATTATAAGTATCCTATAGGATGAAAAGCTGCCGTTTAATAAACGCTACTGCTTCCGCAACCCTGTGGTTAAGGTTATGCTTCTGATTAGGAACTGCAATTCTTCAAACTCCTCTCTCCTACTGGGATTTGGTTCCTCACTTCTTCACTTTAATGGCTATTACCCCAGATGTGTGTAATATGGAGGCTAATGTCTTTTCCTCTTGACAACCAACGCATCATAAATGTCAAAAAACAAGTTTTCCCTTGAGAGTCGACGAGTCATATTTAGCCTGTTTTCCTAATGCTGTCTAGGGGATGTTGGCGAGTGTTATTTACTCTGCAGGACCAATTAAAGCTCTGAGTATTGAAAAGTACAGCTGTCTAAGGCCGGGCTCTGCAAGGAAGCACACACACATGGACAGGGGCACACGGAAAGCATACAAACACTCTGTAAACACACGCTAAAGACAAGCTGTAGTAAAAGGTTTTGAATTAGAGACTAACACACAAAGTCCGGCCACTAATTTAGAGGTGGGTGATAGCAGGTATACGCTGTGCAGGCCTTTAGTCACCCCCACACACTGCCTGTCATTGCCTTAACGCAGGCTGATGAGAGGCAAACATTTGTAATGAGACCACTGAGGTCAAAAGCATTTAAGCAAAAAAGAAACATAACGGCTTCTGAATGACCTCACTGGAATTCCAATGGTGCTTTCGACTCTGAAGTGATTTCTCTGCACCTGTGTGGTGAGTTGATGTTCTCTCTGGGAATAGAAATGCTCAGGACAGATGTCTTTAATCTCCATTGCTGCCGCCCTTTTTACTAAAACTACTTTTAAATAGACACAAGCTACAAGCTACATATGATTAAACATACCTAAGATACAGCCAAGCTACTGTTTTAATATACTTACCTACACTACGAGATAATCATCATCATATATTTTGATAAGTTGAGACAAAGATTCTTGCTTCAGTCCATCCTCTGACTCAATGTCACAGCTGCCAAGAGTGCAATGTGGTGCAATGAGTGTGCGCGGTAAGGGATTCCTTTAGGGCCTGTGTCCACTAAATGCATTTTTTTTGCGCTGAGAGTGGTCAAAACCTCACATCCAGAGCGCTTTCTCTGCACTTTCCTACCACTTCCCCCAGCGCTTGTTGTTGCTAAGTTACGAAAAAGGATTCCTATTTCGTGTAAACATTGCCGACATAAAAAAGATTATCTTTACAATGCAGAGAAATCACATCTTGGCATTAGCAGCAGCATTTGAGCTAGTTAGCTTCTCCAGCTGCTCCAGATATGGCGTCATTGACGTTTGTGAGTTCTTGACTGTGTATGTCCCACCCCTTCCTTCATTTTGATTGGCTAGCAAGAGAGAAGTGAGATTGACCAGCGCAACAACGTTTGATGGATTTCAACTTGAAGTGCCCTGAGCTCTGCGGTTAAAAAAAAACTAGTGCTTTAGCGCTCTGAACGCTGAAGCTCGCAGGATTTCGATTAAAAATAGGCGCTGCCAGTGGAAAAAACATGTTTGGTGGACACATGCCCTTAAGATACCACTGCCAGTTCAAAACCAATCAGACTCACCTGGTACTTGAAAATACCAATGTAATCTAGAAAGATTTTTTTTTAAACAATGTAGTGTTGAGTAACGCTCTACTGATATTTCGTAGTTACTGAAAAAGCTTCACTACTGATAAAGTACTGAAAAGGTAGTTAAGTTAGTAATGTTGCTCATTTTAGTTAACTACCCTTCCAATGCAGCCTTTTAATGTCCAATATGAGCCGCCACTTGTTCAGTACAAAGCAGTGGGTGTCACACTCTGCTTCTGGGAGGTTGTAAGTCTGGAAAGATTAGTGTTTTGCTGTACTTATACTCTTGAAGAACTGGGTAATTAACTTCTGAATTGAAACAGGTGTGTTAAAGTAGGTGGGTGTAAAAGTTGGAGAATAGCTTGAATCTGCAGTGCTGTGGCCTTGCAGAGCTGCAGTCAGATGTCAGAATTAGAGTGGACATTTTTGAACATTTTGGTCCTTTATTGTTCGTAACAGAATGCATGCTTTTAAAATAAGAAAAAGAGAGATGATACATGCTAGATATAGAGATGTAGAAACATATACTATATTTCATAGAGATAGAGGTTAAGGGTCTTGCTCAGACACAAATTCAAACCCATGACCTCTTGATCCAAAGGCAAGTATCCTAATTATAGGCAGATGGTAACATAACGGTTAGCAAGTTGGCCCCATGATCGTAAGGTTGCCGGTTCCCATGCCGGTAAAGGTACCACTGAGGTACTCATGAGCATGGTACCGTCCCTAAGAACTGCTTCTTGGGCACTGCCAAAAGTTGCTCACTGCTCCTTGACAGATGGGTCAAATAAAGAGGTCACATTTCGTTGTAGTGTAACGTGCTGTGGTATGTTCACAGTGACAAATAATCACACATGATAACCATGGGCGTTGTAGTGGGGTGAAAAGTGGAACTGACTTAAAAGGGCCCCAAGTGGGGGGAGGGCCCTTGAGTTAAAGTTTGGAATTTTATTGTTTTTTTAAATATTAATACCATGGGGGTAGTCAAAGGAAATTGCTTGTATATAGAGCCCAGAATTTGGTGCAACACCCCTGACGATAACTAACCACTAGACCACTACACACCAGTGGAGGATTTAGCAATTTTAGGGCCCAAAGCAAATACAGGCAGGGGGCCCTCCATATTCATTCTTTAGTGTGAGTGATTATTTGTCATTGTGAACACACCACAGCACAGCACACAACGCACCACAACGAAATGTGACCTCTGCATTTAACCCATCCGTGAAGGAGCAGTGGGCAGCTAACAAGCGCCCAGGAAGCAGTGCTTGGGGACGGTACCTCACTCATGAGTGGTAACTTTACCAGCCCTGGATTCGAACCTGCAACCTTCTGATCCTGGGGCAAACACCCTACCGTTATGCCACCAACTCTTCTTTAAACACACACAAGAAGGGCCATCTCTTAAGGTCAGTGTGTAACCTTGCTCCAAATGAAGACAGAATAGTGAGTGGGAAGTTACAGCACACAGCCACTAACAATGTGCCTAATAAACAATGGTCGCAGTGGAGAAATGAATTTCGTTCTGTTCGATCTTCGCGTCTGACCGTTCTGAATGATCAGAACTCAATTGAGTAAGCTTAAACATGGTTTTGAAGTGTTCATAGTGGGGGAGGGCTGATTTTGGGGGGCTCTACAGGTTTGGGGCCCCAGGCAATCACCTAGAATTACCTAATTACAGAACAGCTTCTGCCACCTGCTAACCGCTAAAGTCACCAGTCATACAAAAAGTTTTACTAAAATCAAACTAAAAGATAAGAAATATCATTCCTAAATTCTTATTTAACTTTGATGTTTCGGTTCAAGGCATAATATTTCTACACTATGAGGAAAAAATGAACAGCTGTACTTTTGCCCATAACTTTGGAAAATATTGGCCAATTTTTCAAAATTCTTTCACTGAATTATATTTGCAACAAAATGATTATTATATTGCTCACCACATTTAAACGTGTAGCTACCATATCTTATGAACAACATTTAGCACAAACAACGTTTTCATATTAATAATACATGACAGCTTTAATAGTGAGCACTAAAATGTCAAAATCAATAATAATTTTTGCAAATAGAACTATTAAAATAATGTTCAAAATGACATTCACGCAGCAACTGATCGACTGCGTCATCAGTGACCCTTTACTTTGTAACAATTTTTGGGGTTTTGCAAAAGTATTGTAACTACACCTTTAAAGTGTATTTCTTTCACAGAAGTTGAGCCCTTAAGCCACGCATCATTTCTTAATCTTTTACTAGGAAAATGAGGGCATATGTGGAGGTGATTTATTGCAACATATGTGCAACATATGTGAAAACATACATGTAAATGCTATTCCTCAAGACTACATTAAAAACGCACAAGAAAGTCTGACTCTTTGGAAGCAAAATATGAAGAAATGAGGGATTCAAGATTTTTTCACAGTACTGTCAGTAAAAGTCTGCAAAACATTATTTTGCAATTTAACACTAGTAACAGTAGAACATTCCGTTGCATTCTATTGCGCTTGTACTCCATCTCCCTCTTCCATATCAAAAGAGATTTTCAAACTGGAGAGAACACCATGCTATGAGCATGAGGCCTAAAGTGGGTCTAACTCTCTCCGGAATGGCAGTGGGAGGTGAACATTCCTGGACTATGGCATTTTTCTACCTCCTGTTCTAATACCTCATATCCAAAACTCTTTAACCAAAAGCTCCCTTCTGCCCAAAGCTGAACAATGTCCCTTTTCCTCCTCTGGGCCATTTGTGTCGGATATGGAATAGATATTGGCCTTTTGGGTCCTCTCTGGTAATATTTTATTCGGTAGGAGTTCTCCTAGAGTGGTTTAATAAGCGCTGGTTTTGATTAATCCTCCCTTGAAACCTTTTGTTAATGTGGCTACTAGACCCATATAAAACCCAATAAATGGGGAACCGTTTCCAAACAAAAGAGGAGGGGAAAGAACGGCAATGATGGAGATTTTTTGGAGTTTTTCATTTTGTTCCTATAGCGGCTGGCTTGATAGCTTGGCCAAAATATGGCTGTTGTGTCCATGCAGCGCTGTCTGCCCATAAAGGGAGTTCCTGATGTTGCTCGGAGCGTATGTAACGTTATTCAGCCTGGTTTATAAAGACCATGTGTTACAGAATCCAGCTAGGAGGGCCAGAGCTGGAGATGGGTGGTGGTGGTGGTGGTGATGATGCGGTCGACGAAGGGCTTCGACCCCTCATGTGATTACGAGACCTCAAGGCCTCGGTGGGAGGAGAAAGGTCTTGTGCGGTTGTCTGAAATAAAACAGCTCTTGACAGCGGTCAACTGCAGCCAAGGAAAAGCTGTTAGAGAGAGAAAATGAGATTTTGAGAGAGACCTGACAAAGAGCAGTCACCAATAATTCTTCAGAAAATAACATGCCAGTTCAGTCCCGAAATCTCTTTTCCAGTGGGAGCAAAAGGGACACTGTATCCACTGGTGCACCTGCCAGAACGAAATCAAGAAGACAGACCAGATCCCCTAATATTGGGCCATAAATATCATTTTATGTGCTCTCACTGAAGTTAAGAGGGACAGGCCAGGTGGAGATTTTGTGAGCGAGTTGCTATGATGGATGAATTTATCTGTATCAGTTTTCAGAAGTCTGAGGGTTTTTTGTGTGCCGTCTTGAGTGTAAAGTGCTTTGAGTTTGAGAAAAGTGCTTTTTATATAATAAAATGAATAATAATGATGATTTTGCAAACTAAATTCTATCACCTTAAAGGTCCTTAACAGTTCAGCATACAACTAAAGCAAGCTCTCAAACTGTGCTGTCTCACTCACTTTCCATTCCCATTAACTTTCTGTCTTGCAGAAAGCAGAGAGGGACACACACAATTACCATTTATTGACGGCTCTATTTATAAGCGTTATAAATGCGTAACTTAGCGACTCTCCCAAACCTAAATGTGACCAATTTGCTAAAGCGGAACACGCTCCGGATACGATCAGCAATTACCAGCATTTGCCTTCGCATTTGGACATGCTTTTTAGCTCTCACTCGCTAATCGTGTATGTGTTGGGTCTTGATAGCTGACATATGGTAAGTCCATACACTATCCCAAACTCTGCTGCGCTTGAAAGGTTGGAAAGCACACACACACACACACACACACAAACACACACACACACACTTTCTTCACGAGGGTTTTGATGCCAAAATGTCACATTCAATGTGAGAACTAATGTTTCCTGATTCCCCATTATATAGTTACTGAAAACAGCTAATCATTTCACCATTTACTATCCTGGCCAACATTATTAACACAACGATGTCATAACTTCCATCTCTGCCATCCGACTTGGAAGCTGTGTGTCATTCACATGGTGATCTGATGGTGGGAGCCATAGCAGATTTGCCGTTCCCAAACCACGGCCACTATAAACTTCCTCCAGCAACACACGAAAAATTTCAGAGCTTATTATTCACCAAAACACTTATAGTTACTAACTATTTGGTCACTAGTTAACTTTGCAGAAGTAGCTTCTGATAGGCAGTGTTGGAGAAGCTACATTTAAATATTAGCTTTTCATCAGAAGCTGAAAAGTAGTTGATACTGTTTTGCCACACTACATGACTAATTGTTAAAAAAAAGAAAGTTAGTTACTGGAAAAGTCACTCCATTTTAAAAGTAATTTTCCCACCCAGTAATAAGGTATAATAAAGTGTATATTTGGTTGAAAAGTGAAAGGCAAAAAGGATGTCTTTTTTGGTCGTTGAAAAACGTCTATAAAAAGACGTCCCTCCATGTGTAAGATAGGTTCAAATGACGTCTTTTCAGACTGTTTCTATAACCTATTTTCCAGCTTGAATTTATTTTTATTGTAATTAATTAATATAGTGTATTAACGAAATGTTTTCATATTATACTCATTATATTCTTATATCATATACTAATAACAAAAATACAGTGTCAAAAAAGTACCATTAAAACATTTGTCTAAATGAAAAATATGAACACACTACTCAATGCAAAACCAACATTGAACACTTTTTAAGCATTGCTTCACTTTCTGTCCAATACAGTGGGATGAAGTAAAACAAACGACATATAACAATGTACAAAGCAGCCGCAAGCTACCGACATTAATGATTTTGAGGTGCTTTATAAACCCACATAAATTGCCATCTTACATTAGTCTACTAACACAAACATTTGGCTAACTTTGCTCAGTAAAGCACAAAATGGTGATCATAAGCGCCATAAACGTGGACTGAACTTCGGCAACCGGGCTACTACTGATGACATCACACACATGCGCCCAAGCCAGATGTGACGATTTTACATCTGGAGCAATAGAAATACCAGCAGATAAATTAAATAAAGTCTGCAAAATTATCTGGACCTTTTGTACATTGAATGTCTTTAGGAGTTTATAAGCTAAAAAGTGAGGAATTACAAAAAAAATACATAAATTCTACAGAAAAAGAGGTGTACAGCCACTAGTTCAGAAGATAAATGGATTATATTCAATAATGTACAGAGTTTGGGTGAAGTTCACACAACGCAACATGTTTTAATCAAAATAACGTCCTATTATCTGTAATATGTTTTCATGGCTCTTGTAGGCTATAGGTGGTCCTAAAAAGACGTCCATCTTGGGCTAAATGTGGACCTAATCAGGCTGACCAAATTTAGCCCTAAAAACAATGTTCATGGACGTGAGTTGCTACTAATAAGTTGCTGAAAAATGTAGCTACGTTTGTAGCATAGCTGATTTTAGTTAGCTACTCCTCAATATTGCTAGTACCCACATGGTGCTTGCTAATTGCATCACATTGTGCTCTCGGCAGTAAGATGGAGTCAGAGATTGGAGTCCAACTTTGGTGAAGATCGACGCAAGAATCTATGGTCATGAAATAGCTTGTATGTAGTTAGCTACATTTTCTCTGTAGCTTTTCGTTAGCTAAACTAAACAATAGTTTGGCTGTAGCTTAGCTACTTTTACTTATAAGTAGCTTGTAGCTTAAAACTCTACCCTTTAAAACTAGTTTCCCCGACACTCTTCTTCAGTACTTAAAATCGCCAATGGGTGTGAAAAAAGTAGAGTACACAGAGTACAGTCAAACACACATTCACACTCATATTCATACACACACACACACACACACACTCATGACCATGGCCCGTTGCTGCTCAGGCCTCAGAAACAGCTCTTCCTGTTTGTGGTTTCACTTGTTAGGCTTTGATGCGCGCCATAATAATAGAACTGAACTGCGCTAATGAAAATGCACTCTGTCAGATTAAAGGAGCCTTTCGAGCTGAGCTGCCTCGCTAGGGCCTCCCACCACACGCACACACACACACACACACAAAAGAAACACTACAGAGATTCCCAGTGTGATCCATTGCTTTCAAGCAGCCACATAGTTAACAGCGGTGGTTTTCTGATGAAAAGAGAATTGGGAGATGGCAGCAGGAAATGGGGAACACCAGCTTCTGATGTGTGGACGGACATCTGATGCTCTGACAAACTTTAATATGTGCCAGTCTGTTCTGCTGTTTCACAAACAGAGCCAGAGCGAGACTAAAGACGTATAATAACGTACAAAATCCTGCGCGGTTCAGTATCTCTTTGGTGATCTTGACGTATCGAATGAATCCACTTCGGCTCAGCACTCCTTATGAGTTAATCTCCACCGCTAGTGCACTGACAGTCTG
This sequence comes from Distichodus sexfasciatus, assembly GCA_032718565.1. Lineage (NCBI taxonomy): Eukaryota > Metazoa > Chordata > Actinopteri > Characiformes > Distichodontidae > Distichodus > Distichodus sexfasciatus. Next base: position 745,443 of record JAVGVS010000205.1, on the reverse strand, counting down.
GCACGCTGAGATGACATCTGCGAGTAGTTCATTAACTCGTAACCCGCAACAGATGGCTCTTTAAACACAGTTAGTAAGTTTACATATACACTCACTACACAGCAGCTTCATGGAACCTGCTCCAGCTTCCTGCTTCTAGCAAAACACTGTGAAGAACAAGAGTGGGGCACAGTTTCCTCCACATTTTACCTACAGTTTCCTCATGTCCATGTACTTCAGCATCGCGATAAATGTTCAAATTATGTCACTATGACACAGTGTATCTGGGGCGCAACTGTAATCAGACGGTTGCCGCTTTAAATCGTGGACCGGTCAAGGTACTCTTGAGCAAGATACCCTCCCAAAGCACTCCTCCCCGGGCACCGCCCATGTTAGCTGCCCACTGCTCCTTCACGGGTGGGTCAAATGCATAGGTCACATTTTGTTGTCCCCTTGCTGCCAAAACAGGGAATGGCAGTGGAATCTTTAGTGGTGACACTCTGTGGAAAAAATAGGGAATGATCATTTTTAGAGCTGAGAAATGAAAGGGAAAAGTGGCAAAACCTTTGGACGGAGTTAAGCGTTAAGAAAAATTAAGAAAATTCAGCAAAAGCTGAAGTAATTGCGTAGAAACACATGAATGACATTTTTCACGATGTAAACACGAGCTGTTTGTCAGCATGCACGACTCATTCACTAAAGCGTTCCAGTTCAGTCAAATCTTCCCATTTATTATAGACACAACCCATTTTAGCCGCTAAAGAACAAAAACAACCAGCGTTCTACTCACAATACAGACATTAACTTGGTATTTTCAGGGATTTTTTTTTTAAGTGAAAAGAGAAAGTGAGTGATTATTTGTCATTGTGAACACACCACAGCACAGCACACAGTGCACCACAACGAAACGTGACCTCTGCATTTAACCCAACCGTGAAGGAGCAGTGGGCAGCTAACAAGCGCCCGGGGAGCAGTGCTTGGGGACGGTGCCTTGCTCATGAGCACCTCAGTGGTAACTTTACCAGTCCTGGAGTCAAACCTGTGACCTTCTGATCACGGGGCGAACACCCTACCGTTACACCACCAACTGCCCCGTTGTGTGTCCACCACATTATTGTGACGCGACTCTCATGTGGAAAGTCATCTCGCACAAAAATGTAGTTCTCTCCCAGAAATGAGTCAAAAATGTGACCCTCCACGGCAAAACCAGTCGCTTGTCGCAAATTTTCAAAATTGAGTTGTTAGCATGTTTTCATGAAAGGGTACCTATATCGAATGAACCGGACGACATATGACTGAGATATCAACATTCAAATGAGTCGGGTTTCTCCTGTCACGCCAAGTGAGAAACGGAGAAATCTGCCTTTGAAATTGACTATCGACGTAGCACTCACAGACGCTTGGTGCTGTCGCGGCTACGTTTGCATTTACGGTAGCCTACGTTGCATTCACAGCCACACGGATAGCCTACCTGCGTTAGGTTAACTGAACGAAGATGGATTCCGGAGAAATATCTTCACGCTAGTCAACCAGTGGATTTACCGTAAATATTGAAGTAGAGCGGTCAAAACACAAACTTTTAACATTCTGCTGGAATTGAATTCCTCACCTCAAGAAAGTCACGTTTTTAGGATGGAAAGGGTAAGTTTTTCAGCGAAATTTATTCACAACAGTACAGTATAGACCTTCCACTGTTTCAAAACACTAAAAACAAAAAGTCCAAAATCTTACCCCACGCAACATAAACGCTCATTTTTCTCGGAAAACCTCCGTTGCGACAAGCGACTGGTTTTGCCGTCACAAATGAGTTATAGGCCAATATTAGTCCAAATTGGCTAAAAATGGCCAAAACTTCAAGATTTCTTCATTTTCAGTCAATCTGACTTTTTCCCAACTTTATAACGTTAGAGAGTAAAATATAAATATAGAACAATAGAAACAGGCAGTTTGGTTTATTAAAAAGTGCTAGAAATGAAATCTTTTTTCCCCTTTTATCCTTTTATTAATAATCGATGAATCTGAAAAATAACCAACAGATTAATCGATTAAGAAAATAATTGTTGGTTGCAGCCCTAATTTATATTAGTTTAACAAAACCCTTTGAATGGTAATGTTCAGTTTTTTCAATCATATGGGGAAAAAGCAGCTGTTTCGAGTCACCCCACCCCACTCTATCCACTCATTTTGAGACCATTTAGCTCCTGTTACTCTAAAACTCCGGTGTCTATTGTCCACTTTGGCAGCTGGGAGAATACTTGAGTTAAAGGCCACTTTAGCTCTACCTGACACACTATCCACCTGACACTCATCCACCCTACAAAGCTCTCCTACTCTCTTTCTCTCTCTTACTGGATGCTCTGGAAATACTCTCCGCTACCTCGCAAGTTCAGCAGAGGCTGGAAGTCTGTGGTCAAAGTGTCTGTAAATGATATATGGAACAGTGGAAGATTCATGTGCTACTGTATGAGCTGTAAGCTGTCTGGCAGATCGGGCCTCGTGTTACACCCCTTCCTCTCTTTGTAGGCGATGATTATACAGATCACATCACTCCAGCCCTTAGCTCCTTCCACTGGCTTCCAATTCCATACAGAATTGATTTCAAAGCCTTGCTCGTTGTGTTCAGGTCTCTGGTTGGTTTGGGCCCCAACTACATCTCTGATATGTTTGATGCATGTAATACTGGTAGATCTCTTGGATTTGTGTAGCCCAGGTACTAGACAAATATTTTCCTATTATTATGATTATCTTAAAGGTAGTCATTACCTTAATTTGCCTTACGCTATTATTGGTTGTTTTCTCACAAACGCCGCATCAGTTTAAATGTACCTGGCTCCATTTGACAGATCTCCTCACTAGCCAATCAGTGAGCCTTACTTGGCCACGCCCTATCTCTGATTCCTGTGGCTATCGCCATGACAATTTCCGGGGGTTTTTTCCCAAAGGAAAAGAAACCCTCACGTTAGCAGCCGTGTGTTTAACAGTCGACTGCTAAAGTGATAAAGTTATCATCATCCAGTGAGCAGCGTGAGAGACTGGATTCTTTTCGCTAAACTGCCGAGGCGAAATGCTGTAAAGTTGGTTCATACATTGACGCAACGGTCAGGTTTTTGGTGACACCGGAACAAAAAGGGACGCAGCCACTCTTACATCGATTGCTGGAGGCTTTCTGCTGGGTTGTGTGAGAGTTGGGTTCCCCAGACCCGGAGGCGATCCCCAGGTCCAGAGACCCAGGACTTCCCAGTGCGGACTGGGTGGCGAGCCAAGCTGAACCGAACTGGTACTGTGAACCATTTCTTAATTTTCCCTTCCTCACGGATTGTGTGGAAGGATAGAGGATCGTGACGGGCCCCAACGGAAAAGAGACTAATTAAAAGGGAACAGATTTTATTTTTCCGGCTTTATCTTTTAGTTGTTATTCTTCTTTTGGTTCAACAAAACTTGTAACTTGTATTTTTTTTCCTGTAATGTTGAGTGGCCATAAAAAACATAAAACATCAAACCGATTCTGACCGCTTGATTATTGATATTCATGGCACTGGCTCTTAAAAACATAGTTCTTCTAGCATTGGCCCAGTTATCATCCTTAAGTAAATCCTACCTGTACCCCATTACTACGAATTGCAAAGGGGGGTTACATTTGCAAGAGCTGGTCAACTAGTGGTGAGAAGAGCTGAAACTTAGCAGGGTGAAACGGCATTCAGCCACTATGCTTGCAACTACTGAAACCGACTGGCCATCAGTATCCCATTGGCCCCAACGCTAGAATGGTGTAGGGCCTGTGTCCACCAAACAGCACCTATAGGCAGCACCTATTTTTAATATAAATCCTATGAGCTTCAGCATTCAGGGCGCTAAGCGCCTTCAACAGAAACAAAAACGCGTTGAAATCCCCTGACTTTTACAACAGCGCTGGGCTCATCAATGTCACTTCTCTCTTGCTAGCCAATCAAAATCGAGAAAGGGGCGGGACAAGCATAGTCAATGCAATTTCTCTCCATTGTCAAGAGGCCTGGACACAGGCCCTTAAATGGCCATGATACACACTGGACTGTTCTAATAGCTAGTCAGTGGTACCTCTACCAGTCTTGGATTAGAACCAGCAGCACTGTGATCACAGGGGAGACATCCTAAGCGTTACACCAGCACTGCCCCAGTCATAAAGTCGTAAAGGTCATTATGTTATGGCTGATCGGAATAATCTATTTACAATAACCAATCTGGATGTCTGCAGGATTTATTTTACTCATTTCCATGTAGTGTGGAGTCACCATTTGGAGCTAATCACCCCCAAATGAGGCTTGACAGGATGTTGTTCTGAAACAAATCAACATTAGTTTTTGTTAACCATATAGACTTTCTGGTGCCTCATTTCACACATAACCTCAAAGCCTTCGTTAGAAACTGTATTAAGGTGTTTTGAACAGTGGTGAACACCTTTGATAGTGATCATCTTGGATAGAGTCACGCAGCGTTGTCTCTTCGCAGGGCAACTCAATCTGCAAATAAACTTGAAGTTGTTGGTGTTCGCTACATGGTTGTTGGCTGCAAAGTTCCAGAGAAATGGCAGAGTCTACAAGACTGGCAGTGAACCAGCCCGTAAAGTAATGCAGTATTTACATTTACAGTATTTAGCAGGCGCTCTTATCCAGAACAACTTTCATTTCCTAATTACGGGGACAGTCCCCTTGGAGCAACTTGGGGTAAAGGGTGTTGCTCAGGGGCACAGTGGTGGGAGTGCTGGCAGCAGGATTAGGGCTGCAACAAATGATTGTTTTTGTAATCGAATAATCTAGCGATTATTTTATCAATTAAATGAGTAATCGGATACTTAAAAAAAAGACAATACATTTGTTATTAGGCTTATTCTAGTGTGAGTAGAAGTTAGACATACACTTTATGTGGTTGTATTCAATTGAAAATGAAGAAACATGAAGTTCAAGGGTCATTTTGAACTAATTTGGCCAATAAAATGAGTTGCTTTTGGCCTTTCTGGAAGAGAACTGGATTTCCCACAATCCCCCGCGCACGCCACAGAGCCGCGTCACAATAAAGGGTTCAGCACATTCCGGAACAAACTATGAAAAAAATCCATGGGAAAATCTCAATAAATGGCTGTATTGTGAGTGGAACACTGGTTGTTGTGGTTATATATCAGCTAAAATATGCGTTTTTTCTGTAATAAAGGGGACGTTTTGACGGAAACTGAGCATTTTAGCGAGTAATGGCCCTTACGCGGGCGCTCGCATGTTCACAAACACAGTGTACGTGTTTACATCGCAAAAAATTTATGCGTTTTTATGCATTTACTTCTGTTTTTGTGCACGGAATATCTCACAAATATGTTCACATACATCGTTTTGATCACGACACTGAAAATATTGTGCGTCATTAATAAGCGTCTGTGTGAAACACAAGCGGCACATGCTATAGCGAATAAAATGACAAACGAAGCTTCGATTCTAGAAAATTTGCCTCGACCATTTTTTGTAATCGAATTATTCGAGCTATTCGAATAATCGTTTCAGCTCTAAGTAGGATAGAGCTGAATTTAAACCTGCGAGTATCTTACCGCCGTGTACCCGCTTCCAATGTCAGAAAGATTCAAATCCACTATTAGGAACAGTAACAGTATTATTTTCAGATGCAGCAAATGAAGCACCTTTTCTTGATTCATAATACAGAAAATAACCGTAGTGTGATTATACAGTGCCAGTCAAACACTTGGACACTTGTTTCTCCCACACTCTGATTTTAGGGACTTTAGTTTAAATTCATTCATCGATTCATTCATTCATTATGCGAACCACTTAATCCCAACCGGGGTCACAGGGGTGTGGACCGAACCCTCTCTCAAGATCAACCCTGGGCAGGCGCCAACACAGCGCAGGGCACACACTCACACAATCACACTCACATTCAGATCTTATGGGGCCAATTTAGAGTCGCCAAATAACCTATATTGCATGCTTTTGGACTGAGGGAGGAAACCGGAGTACCCAGAGGATTCCCACATGACCACAGGGAGAGCATGCAAACTCCACGCAGAAAGACCCACCGGCCAACCCGGGACTCGAAGCCAGGAGCATTTCGCTGTGAAGCCCTGACTAGTATTGTGTACGGCAGAAAGAGACAGTAAACATTATCAAACAGACAAAAACAGCATGACGTAGGCGACATGAACTGCGATTTTAATAGACCATCATTATATACATTGTCATTCCATTGCCTATAATAATTCAGCTGCTCTGTTATGGGTCAGCTTAAAGCTTATAGCATGGGAAGTTCTTCTGAAGAACATTTATTAGACACGTCAGACACAAACTGGTTCCACTGGTGGAGACAGAGTTGCATTAAGTATTAAGTGACTCAAAAGAATATTCTTAGCACAAAGGAGTAACAGGTACAGAGACAAACACCGAACACAAAAGTACAAAATCAAATCAATAAATAAATCAAATATATACCATATAAATGTAATAGCTATGTGAAGGCTATGTTTTCTTTCTTTCTTTTTTTGTTCTTTTTGAGATCTTTTACTCTGTAGCTGGTATAATAACCTTTCTCTAACACATTTAACGGTGATGGGGTCTATACAGAAAATACAGTAACGTTTTACTTTAATATTATTATTATTATAATTATTATTATTAGATAAACTCACCAACTATGTACACATGAGCTTGTTGGCCATGCTAGTTAAACAACTAAACTTCGTTATCCACAATATACATTTAGAGCATAAAGCGGTTCCGGACGTAAACATCTTGTGCCGAGAATAAAATACTTTGCAACTATGAACGGGTTTAACTCTCGAAAATGTACAGCTCCAACGGGAGGTGGGGGAAAAGGCGATACTTGGCGCTCTGCCTCCTTTTATGGGCACGTCATTTGACATAAATACAGAAAAAAAGTCTGTCTTCTCAGCAAAACCAGGACTGGTCACCAAAACTGCACACACTTCATTTGTTTTCGTCGTCTCTCTCTCTCGATCCGCTTTTTTAGCGTCTGCTCTCTCTCTCACTGGCTCGCTCGCTCAGCATCCTCCGACCCGACAATGTCCATGAATCCTTTAGTCCTCTTCCAGATTTGATTCTTTTTCGATTTTCCTCCACAGACTGGGTAGGACAAGCTGCTAATACAGTTCTACGATGAGAAGGGTCATGGGTAGGGTGTCACTGGTAGGGAAACAGCAGGAGGCACAAAGAGACAGCGTGTACTTGTGTGTGTGTGTGTGTGTGTATGTGTGTGTGTGTGTGTGTGTTTATATATGTATAGGTGTATGTAGTATTAAGGTGAGAACTGCATCTTTTTGTATGTGAATGAGTGTGTGTGTTTGTGTATGCATTAGTGTGTGTATTTGTTGAGCAGCGTGCTAGCAGCTTTCTGATCTTTGCTCCGTTCCGATCTGTTTCTCAGTCTCTACTGACCGGCCCGTAATGAGGCCAGGTGGTCACTGTGCTGGTTCTGGGCTCGGTAGCGCAGCCTCTGCTTGTTCGACTTCTTCTTGTCTTTGGATTTGTGCTTCCCCGATCCACCTGCAGCAAAAACAAAAAATACACCTTTAGTAGTGAGCAGTTTTCAGGTAATAGTGAGAGTGAAAGTGAGTGCACAGCACACAGTGCATCGTGACCTTTGGCTTTTGACCCATCTGTGAAAAAGTACAGGACGCCTAATATGGACAGAACCTGGGGAGCAGTGCTTGGGGACGGTACCTTGCTTATGACTACCTCAGTGTTATCTTTACCGGTCCGGGATTCGAACCAGCACCCATCCGATCACCGTTACGCTACCAACTGTCCCAAGTGAGGCAACAGACTGAGTAAGTAAAGTTATTACTGATAACCATGGCACTGAGAAAAAAGAGCCTGGAAAAAAAGCGTTATCGATTCTTCTTAACGATTCCCTCATTTCCCAGCGTGCAACGTTTTCCAGTTTTCCCTAAGTTTTGCGTTGCGGTACATTACGTCACACTCTCTGCGACTTGTCCTTTAACCATGAGGTTAATCATGACGCACATTTTTCGTGATGTAAACACGCATTGCGTTTGTTAGCGATGCTAACACACACAGGGAAGTCTGACGTTCACTAAAATGTTCAAGTTCAGTTAAATCTTCCCATTTCTTCCCACAAAAACAACCAGCGTTCTACTTACAGAACAGCCATTATCTTGATAATTATTTAATCCCGACGCGCGTCCACAGCGCTATTGTGCCGCGGGTCTCATATGGAACGCCCTCATGGCAAAAATGTACTTTTCTCCCAGAAATGAGTCAACAATGAGTTATAGACCAAAATGGTCACAAATTGCTAAAACTTCATTTTCCATTAATCAGAAAGTTAAAAAATAAATACAGAAAAATGCATAACTTGTTATCAAATCATTTTATTCTATATTCAGGTGGATTCCAAATGCATAAAGCAGCGTTTCCACTGGGCACTAATCTTATGTTCATGTTCACAGTCTTGTTTTTGTGAAAAGTGGTCACTTTTGGTGCGGAAGACTGTGTAGATCTACTTTTTTCACACTACTCAAGAATCGATAAAAGTATTGATAAGGAATTGGATTGATAGGCAGAATCTACATTGATATTGATCAAATCTTATCAGTTCCCACCCGCAATTGGGACCCTGAGCGAGGCTAGAGAGACTGGCCCTCAAAACACAACCAGGAAATGTAAGTTGCTCTGGAAAAGAGCGTCTGCTCAAATTCCCAAAGCAGGAAATATAACGAATTGGAAATTGTCTCACTACTTCACCTCTCGGGCCAGGCTTAAAACCAGGCTTAATGCGGCCCAGGTGCATGCTGGGATCCACATGGCACAGCGAACGGGGCAACGATCTCTATCCAACAGAAATCAGTCTCGAATTAAAGCAGTGAAATGTGTAAGTACGCTCACGTGGGTGGGGTTGCACGTGTGTCATTGAGGAATAAGCAAGTGGAATTCTCTGGTGTGAAGAGTTAATGGACCCTGTGTGGTGGCGAACATTTTTGAACGTGGCAAGCGCGCGGGAAAAAATTCCTGCCGAAAACGATTTCTTAATCGGCCTTTCCACGGAGCAACTCTCCCCATTGCACTTGCTGGTGCGGTTTAGCGCAGCAAAATGAAGCCTGTCTGAGTAAATGTGTGGCACGTTGAAGTGAAACGAGTCTCGCTCCGCCACAGCCGGGCATTCTGCCACTCTGCCTTGCACCGCTTGGCATTTCCAGGCCAGCACTGTAAATTCTTTGAAAATGATTTTCTTAAGTGGAAACAACCCTGAGAAAATGAGAGCACGGCTGTTGCTCTTGCTCTTTTCGGTGGCACACACACCCACACACACACCCACGCACACAAATACATAATTTCACGTAATGTTCCGACGACGATTTCCTGCAATTAATCCAATCGCACTATTTTTGTGACTCAAATCTCGCCGTTCAGCAATTTGGCGGGATGTGAAAATGTTGTCTTCATGTGACGCTGCGTTATTGGTCTGGAAAGGGCTCCAAAAAGTTTTTTTTTTTTTTAACAAACCCCTCCCCCTCAAAGCTCCAACTCCCACACCGGCGCAGCGTCGCACTTCGTCTCACGCTATTTTGGGCGGCGGTGAAGGTTTCCATGAGCCTGGTTCAGAAACGCCGAACTTGCCGAGCGGCGTTGATAAACGTCACTTTCTATCAGCGTGAGCTGCCGCACAGTTATGACTCTTTGCAGACTCGACGTACTGTACGACAACATCTGGACCACGGCGCTTGTTTTTTCGCGCTAATTGCCGTTTAAAAGAGGCTGTTTTAATTCGAAACAGTGTGGCTGCGCTTTATAAACAGAGCTTTTGCTGCAATCCGCTCGAGACAAATTACACTGAATGGCAATAAAAGCAGACAGTTCCATATTAAAAAAGGCCTCTATAGGAGAGCAGAACGCATGCTTTATCCTTTGTCTTACACCACCACCACCACCACTAGTACTAGTGTTGTAGTACTCAGAACCGGCTCAAAATTACATGAAACGTCAGTATTTCTTCTTCTTCAGTTGATCAGAAAATATGTTTTCCATTTTATAATATTAGAGAGTAATGAATAGGGAAAAATGTATTATCAAATAATTTTATTTTGTGTCCAGATGGATACCAAATGGATAAAAAAGTGTTTCCAACTGGCACTAACTTTATTTTTCTTCACATTACTAAGCCATAGAATGTCTCTGCATAATAAAAAACTCTGCAAGCCAATAAAACAGACACTGTTCCTACTATTTCTAGTAGTTATATCTACACTTTCAGCACTTTTATACTGCATGATGCAAAAAAAGTTCAAAAAATTCTACAGGCACAAAAGGTGTCAAAGGTGTGCATTGGTCCGGTCTCGGCCTCATCTCGGTCTCGCCCCGGCCTGGTCTCAATCTAGTCTCAGTCTCGCCCCGCCCTGGTCTCAGTCTAGTCTTGGTCTCGCCCCTCCCTGGTTCTCATCCTGGTCTCAGTCTAGTCTTGGTCTCGTTCAAGTCTTGTTTCATTCTCGCCCTGCCCTGGTCTCAGTCTAGTCTTGGTCTCGTTCTAGTCTCGTTTCATTCTCGCCCTGCCCTGGTCTCAGTCTAGTCTTGGTCTCGCTCCTCCCTGGTTCTCACCCTGGTCTCAGTCCAGTCTCGGTCTCGTCCCTCCCTGGTTCTCATCCTGGTCTCAGTCTAGTCTCATTCTCGCCCCACCCTGGCCTCAGTCTAGTCTCAGTCTCGCCCCTCTCTGGTTCTCACCCTGGTCTCAGTCTAGTCTCGGTCTCGCCCCACCCTGGTTCTCACCCTGGTCTCAGTCTAGTCTCGGTCTTGCTCCTCCCTGGTTCTCACCCTGGTCTCAGTCTAGTCTCAGTCTCGCCCCTCCCCGGTTCTCACCCTGGTCTCAGTCTAGTCTCAGTCTTGCCCCACCCTGGCCTCAGTCTAGTCTCAGTCTTGCCCCTCCCTGGTTCTCACCCTGGTCTCAGTCTAGTCTCGGTCTCGCCCCTCCCTGGTTCTCACCCTGGTCTCAGTCTAGTCTCAGTCTTGCCCCTCCCTGGTCTCAGTCTAGTCTCGGTCTCACCCCTCCCTGGTTCTCACCCTGGTCTCAGTCTAGTCTCTGTCTCGCCCCACCCTGGTCTCAGTCTAGTCTCGGTCTCGCTCTAGTCTCGTTTCATTCTAACCCTGCACTGGTCTCGATCTCTTCTCGCTCTAGTCTCATTCTCGCCCTGCCCTGGTCTCACTCTAGTTTCGGTCTCGACCTGCCCTGGTCTCAGTCTGTTCTTGGTCTGTACTTGGTCTCAGCCCTTCAGAGTCTTGGTCTTGTCTTGGTCTCAATACACTCTGGTCTTGATCAGGACATGGTCTCGGTTTAGGTTGTCTTGACTCCAACTCTATCTACTACTACTACTACTACTACTACTAATACTACTACTAATAATACTACTACTACTAATAATAATAATATGATTTTAGTTATACAACCTTTTACAAAACCATTGTCCATGCACAAGATCACATTGATTCATAAGAGACACAAGAACAATAATCAAAGGCGCAGATCTAAAGTCACAGACGAAAGAGCAATTAAAGGGAGACTGGGGAAGAGAATTCCACAGTTTATAGCTGTCAGCTCTAAAGAATCTGCCAGCGTTGGGGAAGCAACTAAACTGTATCTTAAGAAGCTACAAGCTGCTTATGATTAAAAACATCGAAGCTTCAGCCAAGCTACTGTTTTAATTTAGTAGCTAATTACACCACAAGCTACAGAGAAAAGTGAGCTCCATCCAAGCTACTTCATCTAACAATCTTTAATATTTGTGCTATAAGACACTCTTGTAGCAAATTACTTTTAAATGTAATATGTAATATTACAATGTATTAGATGGAATGTAATGTCAATCTAATATCAACAATAGCTAAACTGTTAGCTGTTAAACTCTTAAAAGTGAGAGAGCATGAAGTGCTTTGAAAGCAGTGAGTGAAAATGTAAACTTAATGCCAGATGAGACTGAAAGTTAGTGATTATTTGCCACACACCACAGCACACAGTGCACCGCAATGAAATGTGACCCACCGGTGATGGAGCAGTGGGCAGCTGACATGGGCAGCGGATGGGAGCTCATGAGTACCCCAGTGGTACCTATACCAGTCTGGGATTTGAAACAACGACCTCCTGATCACAGGACGAGCGCCCGACCATTACACTACCAATCCACTGGTAGCTAAAGCAACTGGCCGAGGATGAGAGTGATGTGAGGCGAGTTTTTGAAGTATTTTACTGATATTTAACGATAAAACCTCAAATATGGTCTAAATACTCAGCTGATGTCTGCTGGCAATAAAGAATAGTCTAGAAATACTAGAATCACAAAATTAACAGTTTTTCATCACAAACTTTGGGGTTCTGTTCATGAGGAAGCTAATTTTATAATATTTCATATCTAACAGCTAGATGGCAACCCACACCAACTGAACGCCTGAGCTCGGATTGGTAAAAGTAAATTATATCAAGATGTCTAAAGTGTTTAATGTGTCTCAGTCTTGGTCTGGGCCATGCATAATTTTGATCGAATAAACAGTTGTTTAAAAGTTATTCACAATTAATCGCCAGCAGCCAATCTCAGGCTCAGATCAAATGCAGCATATTGAACCCAGACTGCAGCGCTTCAAAGGGAAGTGGGAAAAGCAAAAAACAAACCTTCTTTTAACCTTCTTACACACATCACGCAGAGACAAAAGGGCATCACTTCCAGATAAAGCTCCAAAAAAGCAAACCAATTAGGACATGTGCTGAATGAAAACAATGCATGTATTTGTGTATGTGCACGAATATCATGTTACCAAATCTGAACAGGAAATATGGAAATTCGATTACCACCCAGCGTCCAGGGAGAGCAGGCTTTAAATATCTGGAGATGAGTGTGTATGGATCTGTACGTGTGTGTGTATGTGTGTGCATCTGTGTGAGAGAGAATATGGTTTCAGTGAGATACTTCCACTGTTTTTACACAAGATGCAGACCAATCACACCTACGCAAGCAATTCTTGTTTCAACTCTAAAGTCTAAAACCAAACCTCTGTCTCTTTGACAATAACTTTAGCAAATGTAAAATTGTATTCAGAATTAATAAGCAATAAAGGTGATTATTATGTTAAATGTCTAGCTATATATCGCAAGTAATATTTCATATTAATGACACAACTTGACAACAAAGGGCGGCACGGTGGTGCAGTGGTTAGCGCTGCCGCCTCTCAACGAGAAGGTCCTGGTTTCGATCACCGGGTCGACCGTAGGGCCTTTCTGTGTGGAGTTTGCATCATGCTCTCACCGTGTTCGTGTGGGTTTCCACCGAGGGCTCCGTTTTCCTCCCACAGTCCGAACGCATGCAATATAGGTTAATTGGTGACTCTAAATTGGCCCCCGTAAGGTCTGAATGTGAGAGTGATTGTGTGAGTGTGTGCACTGCAGAGTGTTGGCGAACCCCTTGTGCCCGTAGTTCCCGGGATAGGCTCCGGTCCCCCTGCGACCCTGGCTGGGACAAGGTGGGGTCCAACCCTGGGCGGGAGCCAACACACCATAAGGTGTGAACGTGTGTGTGATTGTGTGTGTATGGCACATACACTCACACAATCACACACACGTTCACACCCTATGGGGCCAATTTAGAGTCGCCAATTAACCTATATTGCATGCTTTGTTGGCTGGGTTTGGAGCCTGGTCCTTTAAAAGGAGCTCGTCTACATCGCACAGTGGGGGATCGCATATGGGGAGCGCGCTTTTCTTGATTTTGGTTGCTGCCGCTTGCCACACCACGCCACGCCACGCCACATCACGTCATGCCGTTCCGTCCTAGGCCTGGTGGTCTCGTACCATTATCACCCCGCTTCTCTCAGGGAGCAAGGCAGAGATTGACGCTAGAGAGTGCCGAGACTTTGTGGAGGCCGGAGTTTGTTTTGTCCGTGTGTGTGTTAAACAAACATATTCATTTTTAGTTTCCGTAGTCTGTCATATTATGGCCCCCGTTAACTTTTGTTCGAACCCTGTAAGACTGGGACATAACAAAACTCATTTCAAGCAGGTGCATGAGTTTACAGCTCGAGGACAAATTCTACAGCTGGTTTGAGTGTTAAGGGTTATTTTGTGTAGAGTAGAGAACAGAGAGAGCGCGAGCGAGACGCTAAGACTGTTATCAGAGAGGCCATGACCTAATGAAAAGAGAGCTATTTGGTCTGCTGTCCAACCCAAAGTGACTCCATCTGGATGACTCAAGTAGTTCAGGAATCGAAAGGCCTAATCTTATCAGCGCTGCATGCGGTTTAAGCAAATCGATGGCCGACCTCAGGAAGGCATTACGCGAGAGCGGTAAATGGGCCTCTCTCTCTCTCTCTCTCTCTCTCTGCGAAGCCTCGCTGCTCCTCCTGCTCCTAAACCTTCTCGTCTTTCAAGGGACCGACAATTAATAACTGTCTTCTCCCGCCCCGACCCCCCCCACCAACCCACCCACCAGTTCCGCCCACCCCCCAAAAAAAGGGGAGAGCGATGAAGTGAGTGCGAGGGAGAAGAAGTGTAGAAAATGTTTTTTTGAGGAGATTTCGCCAAGACGCCGGCCCGGCAGAGCCGTCGTTTTCGTAAACACACCAAAGCAAAAGCCATTATTTGTGCACGAAGGAGAGGACTACTGGCGCCAGTGAGATTTGATTTCAGTGGCAGAAATTGGATTAGCAGCCATTAAGGGCCTCCTCACACATACATTTATAATGCTGTGAAGGGGAACGCAGCTACGGCCAGCTCCCCTCATCTCGCACTGTGGACTCCTCCGTCTGGAAGAGGATAGACAGCCCTAGCATTGCACTGTGTGTGTGTGTCTGTGTGTGTGTGTGAGAGACTGTCAAAAAGTACATATGCAGGTCGTATATCTCATACACAGACACACACACACACACACACCATATTTCCTTACACAACACATTTCCCCCCGTATTACCTTTAGTAAGTGTGCTTGCAAAATTCCTCCAGCCATTACAAAGCGCTCGTATGACACTTCCGTGGCTGCACATGTGGAAAAAATATGCTCCATATATTTAAAGATGGAATTAGTAATTCCCAATACAGTGGAAAACGCAAAAGAGAGTGAGCAAAAAGGGAAGAAAAAAGAAAGAGAAGTGGAAAAGATCCTCTCCAAGTGTGGCAGTGTGATATATTTTATAGCTATATGATATTAAGTGATAAAACGTAATTTGTGTGTATCCTAAAATTAAGATTAAATAAAAAGCTTCGTGTGAAGAGTTTTTAAAAAAACATCAAGGGTAAAGTACAAGAAATATATGTGATACATAAAATCGGGATTAACTTTTTTCTTTGAAAAATACTGTCACTTTAAGTCACTTTTAAATTTTTTGTCTTTGTGAACACATCATCAAAACCATATGTGACCTCTGCATTTGACCCATCCGTGAAGGAATTGTGGGCAGCTGACATGGGCAGTGCCCGGGGAGCAGTGCTTAGGGATGGTAAGCTCTGATAGTACATCAGTGTCCCCCTTGCCAGTCTGGGACTTGAACCCAGCCTTCTAATCCAAATTAACCTTCTTACGCACAGTATACATATATATATATATATATATATATATATATATATATATATATATATATATCTAACACTCTAGTGCCTTATTTTTTTTCTTACTGGAGCCACATTGTCTTGTCTCTCTCTGTAAAAACTGTCATCTCTCAAGTTAAAATTGAGTTTAGTTAATTGTGATCTGAATATCTTGATTTCAAATCTTTACCTTGATTTTGATTAATGAATGATTATATTTATAATCATTCATTAATCAAAATCAAGGTAAAGATTTGAAATCAAGATATTCAGATCGAGATATTCAAAGATCAAGATCAGATCAAAATATTCAAATTCGTCAAATGAATGATTCATTGGACGTATTTTAGCTTAATGTTGCTGAGTGGATCTTAGCAAGCGGCCCCAGCAACGACTTGGCATTCGAAAGCGTGCTTTGGACTATTTTTATATCTTCACTTTAAAAATAAATAAATAAATAAATAAATAAATAATGTGCTCTATGAGTATTCAATCAGAGACTCCATTATCTGGAACCAGCTGGACCTCTCTCGGACTGTATGGACTTGAACCGAATCCAAATTTAAAATTGAACTAATTTTAGCTTAATGTTGCTGAGTGGATCTTAGCAAGCGGCTCTAGCAACGTCTCGGGACTCGAAAGCATCCTTCAGACTTTTTTTTCATATCTTCACTTCTTTAAAAATGATTAATGAATGATTAATCCTGAACTAATGTTAACTTATGTATTAAATGTTCATGCACCCGGTCGCCCAGAGGAGGATGCTTCCGAGTCTTGGTTCCGCTCAAGGTTTCTTCCTGGTAGATTGAACTGATTTTATCTTTTATACTTTTTAAAAAATTGTCCCTAAACTTGACTTATCATTTATTTGTAATTAAAATAAACAAATTACAATAAATAAAATAAAGCAAAATATTCATTCATTCATTTTCCGAACCGCTGAATCCCAATCGGGATCGCGGCGGGGACCGGAGCTCATCCCGGGAACTTACAGTGAGGACCAACCCTGGGCAGGCGCCAACACACCGCAGGGCAGAGGAAAATATTAACAAAATAAATTAACAAGATTAATTGGTGAAAGATTCTACAAGATGAACAAGGTTGTAGTTCTCTTTTTACATTCGTTTTTGCCAAGTCTTTAGTTGTAGACCAGCTTTCTTCCTGTGCTGCTATGTGTGAAGGGAGGGAGCGACGGAGAGAGAGAACAAAGGAGAAACAGAACAGGCGAGATGGAGTGAGATGGAGATGACTGATAACAGAAGTGAAACACACGGAAGGAGGATCATCCCAGAGCAAAGTTCATCTTGCCAACCAGCTGACAGTAGGCTTCTCTGCAAAGCTTCACTTAGCCTAACAAGATTACTCTGGATCGGCCTTCTCCTTCTCTCCCTCTTTTCCTCTCCCTCTTCACCGCTGTGCTCTGCTCGCTATCAGGTGGCGTGATTTAAAACACATGCATTCCAGCTGAAAAAGAGCTAATGTGGAGATTAGGTGTGTCATTATTTTCTCATTCCACATGATGGCAGAGGTGCTGTTAGGAGATTAAGGAGCAGGTTAGTCCTCCCTCGCCGGCTTTCTTTCGCTGATAAGTCAAAGTGAAAAAGCGAGAGTGAAGACCCGCATGTTTAGCTGAGACCCCGAGTAGAGAATGGTGGAAGAGTGATAGAGGGTTTAATTGGATAGCTTCTGAGCTCCTGTTGCATTTAGGGAGTACTGGGGATGCTGTGCGTGGAGTGTGCTCCTGATCACACTTTTCTGCAGTTTTCTGTTTTCAGTTTTCTGCAGTTTGGCTCAGAATGCTAGCTTGAGCTGCTGGATCTTTAAAGATCCCTTAAGTAGCTTAAGCTGAGTTTGGGGACTCTTTAAGACCGTTTTGGGTCAGAAAATATTACTGTTAAAACTCTCTGAAACCTCCGCAAACATTTTGCGTTGTTTATTAATTAGCGTTTTAAGAACTCCGAATTCCTAACTTACAGAAACCACACACATACTGTCAGAATCACAAAACTTATAATTAATTCTGAATAATTCTGTGCACATAAACTAAACTAAACAAAAACAAAGTAATTGCATAAAAAATGCATTATTTAAATAAATTTCTATGTAAACACACCTTAGTGCTCGCCACCCTAATATGGGACGCCATCATGCGCAAAACGTAGTTCTCTTCCAGAAAGGCCAAAAGCAGATCATTTTATGGTCCAAAATGTCTCAAAATAGGCTCAAAATTACCCAAAACTTTAGTATTTCTTTATTTTCAATTGATCAGAATTTTTTTCCCCATTTTTTTTTTGTTAGAGAGTAATCAAATGGATAAAGAAATGTTTCCGTCTGGCACTAACCGTTTTTTTCTTCACAACACTAAGCCATAGCATGTCTCTGCATAATAACAACTCAAGCCAATAAAACTTGAGGAGTGTTTACTGTGGTTTGTTGATGTGATCAGTTTTGATAACTGCTTCCAGTGAAGCGATTTCCTCATTACAGATATGAAAGAGAGAAATATTGAATAAACATGTTTAATGTTGCTTAGGCTTTGCATGTTCCACTTATTTGTCATGTGGTGTAAAACATGCATTGGTCTGGTCTCAGTCACGACTTAGTCTCGCCCCACCCTGGTCTCGGTCAGGTCTCGGTCTAGGTGTCTTTGACCCCAACTCTACCCGAAAGCCACAGTTGGGCCCCTAAGCAAAACCTTTAGCCCTGAGTTGTTCCAGGCAGACTGTGACTCTAATTAGGGAGTGAAAGTCACTCTGGATTTCGTAAATGTAAATGAGAATATGCCAGAGAAGAAGAGGGAAGTGATGTCATCAGAACAGCACCTATGTTAACCTCATAACGTTACGGCGAACTAACATGAAGAGCTTGACATTGCCGTCCCTGAAAAGGCCCGAGAGAAAGACTGAGTAGCAATAGAGCGCTTGTGGTCTGCTATCTCTCCGCCTGACTCACCCCCACATCTGGGCCTAAATAGATGGCGCAGCAGTCCTGCGTCCCCTGGAAAATGAGACATAATTAGCTTTAGTTAGGTTTAATTACTGCCTGAATGTTATGTCGCATTTCTGATGAGTGACAAAAAAAGCTCTGGCTCCTTTATCAAAGAGTGTGTGTTGGTGTATGTGCATGTGTGTGTGTGTGTGTTATAGTCCAGGGGTGAGTAGCTAGCACAAGCATTGGCAAGGGTCCCGGCCTTTTTGTCCTGTTATTTAGAGCTGATAAGAGCGAGCGAGTCCCGTTTTTGAACTCTCAAAATCAGATCCTTCGCTAAGATGAATTAAACATCTGTTTCTTATTTCTGTGAAAGTATAACAGCGTCGCTATACAGTCTGTGAAGTAAAAACAACTTATTACATTGTTCAGCATTAGTGCCGACACATTCAAGTTCACAAGTCCAAGTGTGCGGTTAATGTTTAGAAACAAGATCAGACCGAGTGAACTAAAGGCTGTTCATAGTTTAGTGCAGAGAGAAAAAAATAATTCGAGCATAAAAAATCTCCTTGTTCGGCATCCCCAAATCTGGAGCGTAGCACTATCGTGCAGTGCGGCGACCGTAAATTTAAAACCTCCTCTCCATGCTTGTCATGAACGCGTAAAAAGCTCTGCCAAAGAAGTGACCTCCTCACACTAGCATTTCACACACCATTTGATGGAACATTTGTTTCCCATTTTACCCTCCAAAACTGCATTTCCTGAGAGTGAGGCAGGTGGTGGGAAGTATATTCGGGTTAACGAAAAGTTTCTCAACCACCTTTTTCCATGACTACGGCGAGAAGCTAACCAGAGGAAATTCTTTGATAATAAACCTGTGATGAAATGTATATTTGTAATCATTAACCAGACAAGACAGGACGAATGTTTTAACTTAATGTCAACTGGCAAACATTTAACGTCTGTTTACACGCATGCAGATATTTTTGTAAATGCATATTTTTTATATGTTTATTTTTTTAATTTCGATTACGCAACATCCGGTTAAAATGATCTCTGTACACACTAGAACACGAAATAATAAAAGTGGTGAACTCGAATGTTTACCACTTGTCTCCGTCGGTGAATAGCAGGTGACGTGCCAAGCGTGGATCATGACACAGTAGCCTTCTTCATGGTTACCATAGTCACTTGTGGTATGTAGGGAATTTAAGGTATTTAAGGCACGCGCACAATAGAACTAAGCATGTCATCCATGGACGTTGTTAGGTCTATTTTAGGGGGGCTTTAACCGCCCTAAAAAGTTCCTAAGCCCCCCTATAATTATAGGTGATTTTTATTTTTATTTTTCATATGAGAAATCAGTGCAGGTATGCACTTAAAACAAACCAGCACCAATATGAGTGGAAATAAATAATAAAAGTTGTTATTATCTGATTAAAATGATCGTTCTGTTTCCCAGCCCGGATACTAGGCAGGTGGGTGGGCACATGGACCCGGGCGGAAGCTGCATGTCATTGTCATCTACTTTGTCAAAATATTAAAGCCACACGGCCATGTCATATGTTGGATTGACTAATGGGTGTGAATTCCAGCTAAATAGATACTGACGCAACACACAAACGAGTGATAAAATATAAATAGTGACTGGCAAAATGGTTTTAATGTGAACAGGGTGAAAAAGAGGGTGAAATTCAGCTGAACAGACCACAGCTGGTATTTTAGGGCATTATGGTTAGAGAGTTCCATGATCGGAGGGTCACTGGTTCAAGTCCTAGACTGGCTTACAGAGTGAGGTCTGGGTCCACTTCCAGCTACCTGAACTCTCTCATACAGGCTTACGTTCCGTCTCGATCCCTCCGCTCCTCCAACCAACACCACCTGGCTGTGCCATCCCTACACACCAACGCACACCAAGTCCAGACTGTTCTTCTTCGTGGTTCCCCACCAGTGGAATGAGCTGCCAGGGTCCACCAGAACATGTGCATCCTTCTCTGTCCTCAAGACTCTCCATTTTAGAGAGCACCACCTCTCTTAGATCACTGCCCATCTTATTATACTCCTGTCCAAAAATTACTGAAGATACCTTCATCCTCCTATCCACTGGTAGATCCACTGGTGGTCCCAAACTTGAATGCTTTCCCCTTTTTGTAAGTGGCTTTGGATAACAGTGCAGGCCAAGTGTAATGTAATGTGATGTTTAAAAAAAAGAAATCACAGAATGATAGACAGATTGAAAACAGAGAGTTATAGGAATAAATATGAGGGGTGTGAGCAGGAAAAACTGATATCGGTGACTGCCTGCTCCAGTTTGAGTTTGGAGCTCACGCTTCACCCCACGCGGAGCGGCCGAGGAAATTGTGCATCGTAATAACATGCTTTCTGTCTCAGTCCCCACCAAGGCCCTTCATCCCTTCATCAGTGGGAGATTTGATGGGGTAAATATGTCTCATGTCATTTCTGTTAAAAAGAAAAAGAAGGCGGCCAACAGACTGAGGGGCTTTGCCAAAGTCGTCCAGGTTTGCACACATTCAAGACTTGCCCACATCCCTGTGAAACGCTTTAAGTCTTTGCCGTCACGGCTGCTCTCCTTTTCCACCTACTCCAAAACATCAGGCTCAAAACTAACTATACAGTGGGAAAAAAAAGCTTGGATCCATTTCTCAAACGGTACACATTTCAATTATAAGACAAATTACTAACACACGTATTTAATTATAATGCAACCTACATATTCAGATTTACACAATTTAAATTGTTCAAGATCTAACATTTTTATTTAAAGTTTATATGTATAGTAAATGCTGAAACACATTTTTCTAGATTTATTAGAATTAAGAATTAATTTCATATGCAGTTAACTTTTATTAAATATAATCAAATCCTTTATTTTAAAAGTTTAGGTGAGAAAAATGTTTTTTCCAGTCTACTCCGTCAGGATTCCATCTACTCTCAAAACATAAACACACACACACAAAGCAGGAAACACATCTGTTTTGGTCTGTGTCTGTTTTTTAGGTGAGTGTTTGTCTCGATCCGGCCAAAAATCCATCCGGCTCTGACACGAGCCGTGTCAGGGCGTCGAGAGCCGAGCGTGTTTGAAGTGAGGCCCCCAGGGCCCCTAGCCAGGGCTCCTCTCCTCTCTCACTCTCGTCTGATGCTCAGTACCACTCACGTGGCCGTCTGAGCGAAGCTGACAGCTTTTATGGCGTACCTACGGACCTGTGGGAGCAACAGCGCCCCTCCTTCATCCTCCTCGTCTTCATCCTCCCTGAACGTGAACGCTACAGCTCTCGCAACATGTGGCAAACATTTCCCGTGGCAAAACGTTCTCTTGCTTGCAACTGCCACTTCAACGTCTCACCTAGTAAAAAAGCGAGACCGGAGCAGTCGAGAGGATGAACGCAGGTGCGTAAAAAGTTAAGGAAGGAAGGAACACACAGCCTACGACCTGTAAGCCTGCACAAAGGGAAAGAGCATGAGCACACCAGAGAGATGATGTAAATGAAAACACACGGAGGCAGCAGGGATGAGTCCAAAAGTCCAGGTATTATTCCGGCAAAATGCATTATTAAAGTTAAAGTGTGAACACAGCACCCAGTGCACCACCACCAAAGGTGACCTCTGCATTTGACCCATCCGTGAAGGACCAGTGGACAGCGGCCAGGGAGCAGTGCTAGGAGACACTACCTTTACCAGCTGAGACTTAACTCTAGACACAAGGATGTCAAACATCTCCACCTCACTGCACAAACTCATCACACTTTCATCTACAGCAATGCTCAGGAGAGAGAGAGTGAGAGAGAGAGAGTGACTGCAACTGCGCTCCAGATGTTGATGGTTGTGTTGCTGCTCACAAGGCAGTGAGGGTCATGCCAGTGTTCGACTGACACCCGTCCTCAACACACACACACACAATCAAGTGCGTAACATGTTTTAATGTGTTGTGGGGACCTTTTTGGGACTTTTTGTCTTCTAAAATCACTTTTGTTTGTTTTTTATGGCTTTGTGGGGACATTTGAGAGGTCCCCATGAGGAAAAATGACTTTATAGAAAATGTGCTTGTGTTATTTGAGAAACTAAAAGAGGTAAAAGATGTGCTTTTGGTTACTGAGGTTAAGGTTAAGGTTAGGATTAGCTGTATGTGTAAAATTATATACATCTAGTCATTATGGGAGCCTATGGAAGGACCTCACAAAGATAGTTTTACAAGTTTTTGTGTGAGTGTGTGTGCATGTGCGTGTTCACGCATCCGCACATACGTGTGTGTGCATACATGCATGAAGGCTCATGTTTATGGCGGAAGTGTGTTGCCTGCCATGTGCAGCGGATGGAGATGAAAGAGTGTGTGTGTGTGTGTTGGGGGCCCATGTCAAAGCTGACAGTGGGCAATGCAGAGGGCCTGGCTGGCAGAAGGGTCACACACATGTGCACAAACACACACACACACACACACACTTCTGCCTATCACACCCCTCACTCCATATGAATTAAGAGCTCTGCACTACACAGTAGCACTTTAGATAGTAGAGATGGTGGTGGTCTAGGGGTTAGGATGTTCACCAAGAGGGCGTGAGTTCGAATCCTACCTCCAACACTACCATCACTGGGCGCCTGAGCAAGAGCCTTAACCCCAAGTTGCTCCCAAAAACTGTCCCTGCAATTAGGAAATGGAGGACTATCATATCATAGCAACTATCATAGTGTACATTAGCATTACCTTAGCAACTATCACAGTGTACATTAGCATTACCTTAGCAACTATCATAGTGTACATTAGCGTTACCTTAGCAACTATCATAGTGTACATTAGCGTTACCTTAGCAACTATCATAGTGTACATTAGCATTAACTTAGCAACTAACATAGTGTACATTAGCATCTAACATAGTGTATATTAGCATCTAACATTGGCAACTAACATAGTGTATATTAGCAACTAACACGTTTTTTTGGAAACGCACTGGATAAGTGTATCTACTAATCACCTTAAAAGTCAAATACAGTTATGCCTGCCCTCCCTCCCATCTGGCACCGTAAAACACACACACACACACACTCACACACACACACACACAGACTGAAGCAGGAAATCATATAATGCAACACTCTCTTATATAATAAATAATGATTTCTTTTCCTCATAGATTTTAAACAAATCCCAACGAGCCTATTCACTAACAGTCTTGCCAGATATACCATGTATTTATGGTAGAAAAATGGAGGGAAGGGGAAAACGACTCCCTCACCAAATGAGGCATGGCTGTCCCACTCGGAGGGGGGCGGATTTCAGAGATGTGGAGAGGAGAGAGCCCCCCAACCTCCACCAAGCCCTTCCTCCACCGGACTGCACATGTTCGTGGCTCATGCCTGTGGTATGACGATGGATTCTCTGTAGTGAAGCTCGAGCGTTGTAGATACTGTTCTCTGAAGACGCGCTGGCAGAACGACGAGGGCCATATTTATATTGGTCAGGGTGCAACACGCTTTGTGGGGAGTTAATCAGAGACTCACAACTACTCCCAACTACCCCCACCTCAACTACCCCAACATGCCCCCCACCCACACAAGGAATGTAACCATACAAGAAAGGAGGGGGAGACTGGGCGGGGGCAGCTGGAGTAAATATGACAGATGCGTGAAAGAGAAATATTACTTGTAGTTATTTATGTGTGTGACACAGAGATGGATGGACAGACAGATAAATAGACAGAGAGACGGAAGAATGGATGGATGAATGGATGGATGGACAGACAAACAGACAGATGGACGGAAGGGGAATGCATGGATGGTTGGCTAAATGGACA
The DNA here is from genome assembly GCA_032718565.1 of Distichodus sexfasciatus. Taxonomy (NCBI): domain Eukaryota; kingdom Metazoa; phylum Chordata; class Actinopteri; order Characiformes; family Distichodontidae; genus Distichodus; species Distichodus sexfasciatus. Next base: position 721,165 of record JAVGVS010000205.1, on the reverse strand, counting down.
AACAGATATACACACAGAAGGATGAATGGATGGATGGATGGATATACAGACATGTTGATGGATGGATGGATGGATGGATATACGGACATGTTGATGAATGGGTGGGTGGATGGACAGATAAACAGACAGACAGACGGAATGATGGATGGATGGGTGGGTGGCTGGATGGAAGGATGGACAGACAGACAGATGGATGGAAGGCTGAGTGGATGTATGGATGGATGGCTGGATAGATGGATAAACATACATATGGACAGAAGGATGAATGGATGGATGGATGGATGGATGGGTTGGTAGATGGATGGATGGATGAATGGATGGACAGACAGACAAACAGACAGATAGAAGGATGGATGGATGGATGGATAGATAGATGGACAGATGGCCAGACGAATGAAAGGATGAATGGATAGATGGACGGATGGATGGATGAATGGATGGACAGACAAACTGACAGACAGACAGAAGGATAAATGGATAGATGGACGTATGGATGGATGGGTGGGTTGATGGGTGGATGGACAGATGGACGGAAGGATGGATAAAAGGATGGACAGACAAACACAGATGGACGGAAGGGTGAATGGATGGCTGGATAGATGGACAAATACGGACAGATGGATGGATAGATGGATGGGCAGATAGACAGACAGATGGATGGATGGATGAAGTGTGATTACAAAGAGTTTGAAAAGTCTTTATACAGTACTCTATTGTAAAATTATCATGATTATAATTGAGCTGTAACATTTATTCTGGATTGCTATATTTATACAAATAATAAAATCTAAAGGACTATTCTATAACACCAAAGGAAAATATTAAAATTTAAGTCATTAAAATGACTCCTACAAACTGACAAAAAGACCACTTCAGCAAAGAGCTGTGATTCTCAGAAAACGTCTTCAGAATTGGACTTATAAACAAAAGAGGCTGAGAGCTTTGTCAGAACACAACCAGATCCATGTTCACCGATCTGCTTCTGTCAGAAATGGACATCACCCAAGACGCCAATTTCCCGCAACCAAACACTCTCAGGGGCGCCAACATATAAACCCTGAAATCCCCAATCAGTCGAGTGGAGCTTAACCCCAGTCTATCGGCAACAAACTCAATCCCTTCCCTCTATCTGGCCAGGATTTAGATTCTTGGACATGAAGATCCTCATATTCTGAAATAGTCTCCAGCTGACTCAATCCTGTCATCGACCCAAGAGCAAATCAACAACATCAATGTCTGATCCACTGACAAACTACTGACAAAACACTGCAGACATCTGATCTGCTACGACCACACACTGTAAAAACTGATTTGACCAAATCGTCATGTACATATTTCTTTCATTGTTACACTTAAAACTATAATTCATTCAGTTTCAAGTTTTAGGTTTTGAAGTCAGTTCAAGGAAATGAAAACTTAAGTTTGATTGTTGCCTTAAAGTTTGAAGCAAAGTCAAAGTAGATAAACTAATTAAATATAAACACCCTTATACTTGAACATAGCTGTAGTTCTAACCCTGAAATCAAGGAAAGTTTACAGAAGTTGCATAAATTATTTCTTTTAAGTTGAAGTTAACAAAACTTATTGATCAAATCATTTCCCCCGTGGAGAGAGCGTTGACGTTGAGGTGAGTTGGCTCCGAGCTGCTGGGCCTCTGGCTCCTGCGTTGGCCTTGCAGATCCAGTTAATTAAAGGAAGATTAGCCCACGGATTCGGCAGTCATAACAGGCCCCGTGTCTGGGTGTGGGGCAGGGCGGGAGCCAATAAGTGAGGTCTGACTGCCCTGGGAAACAAGCTTTACCCCCCTCAAAGCTGTCTGCTTTACCCTCCCAAATCGGTCTGAATCAGTATGACAAAATCCAAATTTGGTTAAATTCCAGTTCATGATGAATCCAATGGCTTCATTTCTGGTCCCAAGATTTTTTATTTGTTACATACATAGTTGTTCAATACTACACGTAGTGAAATGTACCCTGACTGAAACTAAGGCTGTGCAAATCAAAATGGAAAAGATGAAAATTATATATATCCGCTTAATCCCAGGAGCCTATTCCGGGAATTTACGGGCTCAAGACAGGGACCGACTCTAGGCAGGCGGCAAGTTTAGTTTACTTTATTTCTTACAGGGAGTATGTACAAGATACATTAATCACACACAGAGAGAGAGAAGATGCTTTGTACCAGATTTAGCAACTGGCTAATTACCATCTGCAACACCCCAGAGCACAACATATGTATGTATATGTGTATTATGGTAAAAGTATATATGAACAGTGCAGTGTGTCTTTTGCCTTTTGTACTTAATAACCGTACAAGTCTTATATTTTAGACATGAAACGAGCACACGAGTTTATAATAATGCATGTCCCTGGTTAAAAAGTTGTAATGACCCGAGGATAGAAGCTCCTCCTGAGTCCTGAGGCCACAATACTCCTGATTTCAGCAGATTTTGATCTGATTTTATAACAATTTGGTAGCAGTTATGGAAGGGTAATGAATGATACGAGTATTGAAAAGCTGTAACATTATCAGTGCTGCTTTCAGTGCTGGATGAGTTAAGAAAATAGGTTTATGTAAACGTTATCTTACACATTTCATCTGACCTGCCACTTGATGTTACTGGATTTCACTATTCCCTATCCAGAAGAGAGCTCTCTAGTAGCAAACTGGTACGGGGTGCATGCACTGCTAAATTCAGTCCAGGAAGTCAAAACATCATCTTAACGTTGGTTCAGAAATCCCTAGTTTTAGTCTCAGATCACTCGCGATTTGGAGGCTGCAGTCAAAATAATGTTAAGTGCTGTTAGAAAAAGTCCTACGAAAATGTACTTTTACTTAGAAGTGAAGAGTAAAGGAGTTTTATCAACACTGTGACACGCATGTAAGCTTTTTTCTCTGAACAACATTAGGGTTGTTGCCCGGAAGGTCGCTGATTGATCAGAAGGTTGCTTGTTCAAATCCTGGATCTGGTAACGATACCAGTTGGGATACCCATGTGCACGGTTCCGTTTCCTAGCACGGCTCTCTGGGTGCTGCCCACGTCAAATGCACAATGACAAATAATCACCAAAAAAATAGTAACGCTATGAGTGCTAGCACCGTCAAAACTGTAACGGTACCTGTTCTTAGAGTGTTCTCATCAAGCCTGTGTCAAATGCTCATTTAGAAGCCTTAAGCCCATCATCGTCCATGCCGACTCATTTTTAACGGCAAAACACAAACACAGCACTGCTTATAGTACCCAAAAGATTTGACGGAATTATGTGCGAACCTGTGGCTGTATTTGCTGCATTTGAGTTATACAACATAAACGACGCAATCTCCTTGAGAACTTGCAGTTAGAGTGACAACTGCAGGTGCGGACATTCGTCGTACTCGTACATTTCTTCAGCTGCCTGAATCCATTTCATAATTTTGTAGATGGATAACACATTATTACCAATCAAACTGAATTAGAGGATTGATTTTTAAAGCCCAGCTCCAGTTCCCCAAGCGTTACGTTAGCATCAATCATTCCTAAATTTCAGCACAGAATCCCGTCAGGAGCGTCATTCTGCGTGGTTGGCGTTGCACTTACTTAAAAAAAGGTCAAAGTAATCAGAGGGATACGGTAGAATGCAACCTCTCCCTCTCTCTCTTCTCGTTCTTACTCTCCTTCCTAAGCGCATCCAAGAGACTTCACTCACTGGAGGTAATAGAGCGGCGCTGGCTATTTGTTTTGGACGATTCCGGCCCGCAATGCAGCTCAGCCGGCAGGGATGAGAAGGGAATTAGCCGTGTGTGGGAGATCACGTCCCCCGATTCGGGGGTAAAAACGAGCACACGTCTGCTGCAAAGATGCTCAAAAACCTTGGTATTTTCCACACCAAATCCGGGCCGTGAGTCAGAGGCAATTGTGCCTGCATGCGTAATTGAAATACTCAGTTGGAGAAGTGGAATGACGTCCTTTTGGGAAGAAGCATGAAGCCATTGTCTCTCCAACCAGACGAGAGGAATGGATGAGTTAAAAAATGACCGCCCTAATGGTTGATCGTTGAATCAACGTATAGCAATATATTGTTACACCCCTAATCGCTTCGTCATGGCATGGCTTTTGCCTCATAGCTGGATGCCTGGAAAATTAGGGAAACTGAGGGTTCTTCTCCGCCCCAGACACGTCCACCCATCCTTTATAACTATGAGAATGAGCAGTGCCTGAGTCATGTAGAGAAGCGCTGGCCGCCCTCTTCATCTCCACACATGCTGCTGAGCTTTTAAATGCACATCAGCTGTCTGTCAGTCCAATTGTCTTTAAGTGTGGATGGAGTCAGACTTTACTGCCAGATACATTAGTTCTGACCTTCAGTTGTAACAGAAGTTAGGGAGCATTTGACTCATCTTCTTGAGAGGCCAGTATGTTTTTCATCTCAGTTTTTGATCTCAGTTGTTGATCTCAGTGAGAGTAAACCAATAAAAAATCAGTGTAAAGCTTTTCTGACATAAAACTCAGCTGACACTCATGAAACCAGCAAAGAACTTGGATGGATTCAATGATTGATCAACAGGCGCAACAGATTTGAAGGAAAAAGCGCAGGTAGAAATAAATTAAGGGGAAAAGAGTATTTGAAGATAAGACAAAATGCATAAGACACAAACACCTGCAAAAAATCATTCATTCATTCATTCATTATCTGAACTGTTTAATCCCTATCGGGGTCGCGGGGACTGGAGCGTATCCCGGGACCAACTCTGGGCAGGCACGAGCACACCGCAGGGCACACACACTTACACAATCACGACCCGGGGATCAAACCCAGGACCTGCAAAAATTAAGAGATAAAAACATCTGATACTTAGAAAATTCAGTGTCTGAAAAAAAGCTTTATTTTACTACATTCCAATCAAACCGCAGTCTAATTTGCCTGATTTAGGCCACGTTTACACATAGCAGGGTATTTACAGAAACAGCTATTTCCCCCTCTCCGTTAAAAAACACATCTTTGTTCACACCAGATCATTTTTCAAAAAGTATTCATTTACACAAATTCGCAAAAATACGCCATCAAGACCATGTTAGCCAATCAGAATAGAGTGGCAAAGTAATGGGACCTAACACTGGTATAAAAAATTTAATGGGATTCAATGGACAGAAAAATAATTATTTTCTGGTTCTGGTCGAATTACATTTATGATATTTGTGAATTTTTAAAGAAAGCTGCAGTTCGTCTCGTAACTGTTGAATTACAGCATTGTTAAAGTTTGTTAACTCCAATGAGTACAAGCTAATCAGTCGCATACATGACGTCAGCACGCGTTCCCTCCACTCATGCCGCCCGATCTGGTTCTGTCACAGATCACCATCTCAAGATGCCAGTCTGCTTTGTTCCCGAGTGTCGCCATATGAGCAAAGCTGTCTCACAAAACCTAATATTCATCGTTCACATGCTAAATCGTGACCTTGTTGATAGTAATTTAATTTCAACAACATTTAAAGGCCCAAAAAATGCAGTGAAGTGTTGATGTAATTCATACTGTCAGCTCATTAAAACATTAGTTTTGCCTGACTAGAGCATTTTATTCGACTAAATCAGCCTTTTTGGCTTTTCGTTAAGAGCGCTAACTTCCAAAACTGAAAGAGACGTGCCTCGATGGGTTTCTTCCATTATTAAATGTAATTATTGTCTTTTTTGGTTTTTGTATTAGTTTAATGCCACAGCAGGTTGGGAAATGGCCTCATACTGACACGAAAGTAAATAGCAGGAGAGCAGCCGGCCAGTGGAAAACAGGCCCATGTTTCTAATGTTACAGAAATGGGAAATCAATGGAAGCACAGCAGGGTGAAGGCAGAGGTACTTCATCCAGCGCTGTAGCAAGTCATTAGCAGCAGAATAAACGCCTGCCTCGCTCTCGTCCTGCAGATCACATCATCCAGTGCATTCCTCACTTCTTTGGGGCTTAATATTAAGACTCACACATGCACAATTATGTCTTTCTTCATCACCCCATTTCCCGCCGTCGGAGATGGCAACAGCCGCTCTGCTGCCATCAGCACAGTTATCGTACGAGGAAAAGCACGGCGTGTTTTTATAACAACCGCATTGGCTCCAATTCCAACATGAGGGAGTTAATGCAAGATTTAACAGGCGTTTTTGAGGGAATACTATTCTAAAGTTGTTTTCTTAAACAGTTAATATTATTGACATGAAACTGTGGACGGGGGAGACTCACTCTGGTTACTCAGCGCCTGAGAAAACTCCCGGCCGGAGGAGAGAGTGAGCTGGCTGAGAGGAAAAAACTCTCTTCGTTCTCCACTTTTCTCTCGTCTTCTCACTCTCTATCTGCTTCTCTCGTCTTCTCAGTTCTCTCTCCTCTCTCTTCTCCTGAGGTCTTGTCTGCACCTCTGCTCAGTTCTCCTTTTCTGTTCTCACTTCTTGTCCTCGCTCTTCTCTCCTTTCTTTCAGCTCATCTGTTTTGCAGCTCCTCTGTCCTCTTCATGTTATCTACTCTCATTGAAAGTGAGTGATTATTTGTCATTGTGAACACACCACAGCACAGCACACAGCGCACCACAACCAAATGTGACCTCTGCATTTAACCCATCCGTGAAGGAGCAGTGGGCAGCTAAGCTCATATTTTCTAAATCAACACTATCTTCCCTCCTCTCCTCTCAATTTCTTCCCTCTTTTTCACTCCTCTCTTCACCCTCCTTTTCTCTTTTCGCTCTGCTCTTCTCCTCTTTTCAGTTCCTCTCCTCCCCTTCCTAGTTCTCCTCCATCCCTTTCCTCCTCCTTCCTCCCTCGTTCTCTCTTCTCTTTTCTCCTCTATTCCAGTCTGCTCCTCTCCTCTCCTCTCATCTTCATATTTTCTCCTCTTCTATTCCACTCAGTTCCTCTTCTGTCCTCTCAAACCCCCTCTTTTCCACTCCTTTCCCTTCCCTTCTTCCCTCTTCTCTTTTTCTCTGTTCCTCTCCTCTCTTCATTGTATCTTCTCTCTTCCCGTCTCTTCATATTTTCTCCTCTCTTCCTAGTTCCCCTCCATCCCTTTCCTCCTCCTCTCTTCCTGTCTGCTCCTCTCCTCTCCTCCTCTCTCCTCTCCTTCCGGATCCCCTCCCACTTCCCTCTTCACTTTCCTCCACCATTCCTTTGTGCTCCTTCACTCTCTTCAGCATCTCTCCTCATTTCTCTTCCCCTCTGTCCATCTTCTCTCCTCCTCCTCCTCCTCCTCCTCTCCGGTGTGGGATTTGATGACAGCGGCAGAGGGAGGTGCAGAATGGAGCGCAGCAGGCGTTTCATTTTCGCGAGCAGTCGAGCGGCTATTAATAAACAGTGTTTATGGCCCCCGCAGCAGCAGCACCAGCAGTAGCCCCCGTCCCATTCCTTCCACCCCCCCACCCCAGGGAGTCCCGCCACAAACTGCCAGAAAAAGGCTAACATGCCTGCGGGAAAGCGTCGGCCCGGCAACCGACTCCCAAACTCCAACCATGAGCAGCCAAGCAACGATGCCTGGAGGCTCCTGTAGAACCAGACCTCTAGATGCTTCCACGCTGTCGTATTCAAAATGCTTTCCCACGGCACACAACGGTGATTGTGTTATTTCCCAGAAATGTTTCACTTTTCCAAAAACAAAACACGCTAGGCTGGTCAGCAATGGGGTCAGATCAAAACTAAAGGTCAGAGATCTGTCAAATCTGTCCAATTACGCAAACTTAAGTATTCTTAAATATCTTCGCACCATGGCGTGAGATTCGACGTTCTCGATGTCGATGCTGCCTGCAGGGGTGATTGTCGGTGCAGACGCTGTAGTTGCATCTGTAGCTTTAACTGTGGCGCTCCAATTATTAGATACCGCATCCTCATGGCAACCGTTGTCATGGTAAACAAAACTAACACTAAGTTAAATAGTGAATGGAAATTTAACTGCAGTAAATATCTGTTTCTTTCCTATTGCTGCTGTAAATGTGAATAGCATCGAAACACTGAGATCACTTGATTTATTTAAACCTTTCACGCAGTTCCGTATGCAGCACCGCTGCTGATGACGACGTGAATGTACCGAAATTTGCCACTGTCTGATTTGACGTGAAGCGACATCATTTGGACCTCGGTACCCAACCAAAAAAAACCTCACACGTGAATATACTTCTTTTTGGCGACGGTAAGATGAAGGTAATGGAATCTGGGTGATCATATAAACGCTAGAAATAGCAAAACTTCGCATTCCGATTGTTTTCTTCCCAACCCCACTTCCCCCTCCAATACCCTCGGATTTCCTGTATCCATCTAATCCATAGCTATCTGGAAGGCCTGCTGTTACGTAACTCAATACTTCTGCCATATTCTGGTATCTAATGTCTGCTCAACTACAAGTGAGCCTGATCCAGCCGTCTCCTTCCTCCACCTCGTCTCTGCGCTGATGCTGTGTGGTCCACATGAGCGCATAGAAACTACGTGCACATGCATGTTTCTAGTCTGGCCCTTAATCCCATTTATATGTCTCGAGATGTAATTTGTTGTGTAGTGGAGTAAAGCAGTCGTATTAGGTAGCGTTCTGGGACTTATTCGGTAAGCCAGAGGAATCCAGCGTAATTTAAGAGGTCAGCCGGGAGGAACACGACCTCAGCTGCTGCTTTAACGAAGCCTTTAGACAAGCGCCGGGGGCCCTTTTCCACGTCTCTGGCCGTTTCCTCGTCATCTGCGTAAGACATTTTCACTGGCCGTGTCCGACTGTCATCAGAGTATCACTCACAACGTCAAATTTCGACACCCGCTTGGAGCCGGACCGAAATCAGTTCCATTCCCCTGGTAAACGAAGCCAAAAAGGAGTATGTGATTGCTGTTCTACTAAATACACTAATACCATGCATTCGAAGTGGATTCTTTTTTGTTGCTTTGAGCGCACTGTGAGAACGATCCCGACAAAGTTTTGCTGAACTAAATCTGCTGAAAGGACCATGACAGTCGGCGGTCCCCCCTCGTTGAGACAACGTTTGGTGACTAATCCTAGTTTGTACAGGCCGAAGTTGACCAAGCAGTCATCCTTGAAATGGGTTTTAAGGGCACGTGTCCACCAACCCCGGGTTTTTTGCGCTGAGAGCAAAACATGGCGGATCAGGAAGCGCTAGCAGTGGGCGGAGCTTCTCAGATAGGAGGGTGGAGTTATTCAAATGTCCGCTAATGTGCTGTAGAAGCACACGATTTCTGAAATTCTCGAATTAATACTGACACAATTCACCATTTCTATCAAACTTACAGTGTGTGTAGAGGCAGTACGGAGCCAAATGGATGTCTAAAGAACAGAAAAAGTGAATTTTTCATAATATGGGAACTTTAAAACCAAAAAACAACGTAAAACCAACATAAAACCAAAACGTTTTACTGCATATTGGTTTGTATAATATTATATTATTTATACGTCAACTTTCTTAAAAACAAATGTAAGAAAAATCCTGATGAATGAGGCCCATTGTGCATCTTAATCCAACGGTAGGTACGTTCACACGCAGATTTACGTCTGCGCCCGTGTCTGACTCATACGAGCCGTATCAGCGGGGAGGACGTTTTCCTCAAGCTACTCCGACAAGTGTTTTCTAAAGGGACAGCAGAGCAACGGCTCCGTGGAGCGTTCAATTAAAACTTTAATAAGGGCCCCCAATCGCTGACCCCATCCTAGATAATTGATGCCAGTAACTTCGTGTCAGAGTGCCAGGGTTTAATTAAAGCGGACCATAAAATATATTTTAGGAAAAGGTCAAGGCAAGAGGAGTTAAATGAAGAGGGGAATTCTCAAGCTGTGCCAGACCATCACTGTTTCCATCCCCCGAAATCTCACTTCAACTCACCACTGCTGAAAAAGGAAAGGGCAAAACAATGGCTTTAAGATTTATGCATCCAATCAGCGCCTTAAAATGATTCTTCTGGCTCACCTGAACAAAGAATCCTAGATTCCAGTTGGCTTCATACACGCAAAACAACCTTCAAAAAAACGTCCAAAAAGAGGTTTCGCGGACATTGATTTCTTTTTTTGCAGAAGTTTTGTTCATTTAGTTTCAAGCGATTCCTTAAATCTAGCAGGCTATCATGACACAGCAATCATTACAAATAAACGATATTCAGGGAGACAGCTGGTCTCGTGGGTGGAAATAACTGAATAAATGCTGATATTTGAGCGAAACCTCACAGTCACTCAGTCAGTCCATAACGTTTCACTCCCGGGCTTCTGAACTGCTGACGCGTCGTCAAAAACACACCGAAAGTGGAAATTTTTTTGAATGAACATATCTTAGGTTACAGAACGTGTTATACTACGCTGAACTTAAATCGAAATTGCATGTGCATTTAATGTGGCAGCATCATAAGTCAAAAACCCGCAAGGGAACAGGAATATATTCAGGTGGGCGAGAACGAGAAAAGGGATAAAGAAATCCAAATTAATTATTACTAAATGTCCTCCCTAATAAACCTCCCTCTGAATAAAGCAATTATTTTCATCAGTGAGCTTGGTCCATCTGTCTCTAACTAAACACATTATGAAAAGCGTTTCCTTATTAGTGTTTACAGTAAAAATATTTTCCCTGAGTTCGGAGTTCTCTTTTAACGGCGAACCTTCGCGAGGCACGTACCGCAAATACGTCTCGAACAGGAGAGAGGAAACAGAGAGCGCTATTGAGGAAACCTGCACTTTATACAGCGAGCAGAGGGAGGAGGAGGAGGAGGACGTACGAGAAAATATACGCCTGCAAAAACCCAGTGAGCTGGCTAAAGTGAGCGTGGAAAAACACTCATGCATCATGCATGAAAATATACCAGCGGGCACTTGCAATCCAAACAGAGGGGATTGAGTTTAGACAGGACAGCGCAGACCAGAAAAACACAGTTTGTGATGAAACAGGTGTGAAAGGAGACGGCTCCGGTTCTTGCTGCCAGCACCGGCCTCGGGAAAAATGAAATAGAGCTCCGCGGCACGGAGCTGCCGAACAAAATAAGCACTTTCCAGCAAAGACCAACACAGATCTTAAGCTGGGTCATGATGGTCATTAGTTAAATGCTACTGGCGGCTCACTGGTCAGGTGAAAAACTGCACTGAAAGCTTTACAAAAGTTCCAAAAATCATTTAAGATGATGCTTTCTATGAGAGCAACTTCCATTTTCTAACTACTAGGATAATCTCTAAGATAATTACTAGGAGTTAAGGGTCTCGCTCAAGGCTCCAAATGTGGTTTGACCAGGATTCAAACCACCAGCCATATGGTCACCAACACAGGGTTGCCTGTTATAGCCAATGCCTGTTTCCCTGGGTGGTTTTTTTACCAGAAAATTGAGGATTCTAGACCCACTTCAAGTCCAAAAGATGGAACTATAAAAATGACAGTTTCTCCCCACCAATGTGACAGCAAGGACACCAAACCACCAACCTTATGGTCACCAAAACAGGGCTTATACTATTGTGCTAGCAACATTCAATAAGAGCAGAGAGCGGTCAAAAACAAGTTTGTCATTACCGGCTAATTGTTTTGGCAACTCACTGGCAGTCGGTGGCGTAACGGTTACGGTACCGGTTGTGACATCTTGGGACACAAGACCCATAACCCAAACTTGCTCCAGGGAGACTGTCCCTGAAATTATGGATAACAGCGTCTGATAAATACCATAAAAGTACGAGTCACCTGGCTGGAGTGTGATGAAAATTGTCGGACCAAGATGCTTAATTCCAAAAAAAAAAATTCACACGAACATACTCATTCACACCACGCAGCTTACCTCTCCTGCAGTGTCTCATGGCCATTTTGCATCTCCTGGACTCAGCGATCGTAGGGCACGGTATTGTGTCCTTTGGTGGTTTTTTCACAATATGCCTTGTGCGAGTCTCCAGACCCCACTTGAAGCCGCAGGTTTTGTTTCTTCTGGTGCATGTCCCCCACTCACTCCACTGGCCCACCTCACAGCCCTCTGAAGGGAGGAAACCACAGCCAGAATTATAGCACCTTACCGTACCTAAAGAAATGATCAGGCTCAGATTTTAACCTGGTTCATGGGGGAATTTTCTGGTTAGTGACGATTTGGTGCTGGAGCAAAACAGTTCTTTATGAACTAGCAGAAACTGCCCAAAACGTTGTCATATTTTTATCTGAAATATTTATCGTTTTGTGATCTCTATCATGTAGATTCAAAACATTTGCAACATCCAGCTGCCATTACCTCCACACTCCATGCTGTCATCCAGGGGAGTGAAGCCCTCCGGACACTTCTCATAGCAGCGGGTTTTGTGCAAGTAAAATCCAGGCTTGCACTTTGTGCAGTGCTCTTTGCTGAAGCAGGTCTCACAGTTCTCTATCTTGCATCCTGCACAGAGCAAAATCAGAACAACAGAGGTGAAAAATCATTCATGGACTCATCTGGACCTGATCTAGGCTGCGAGAGAGAGAGAGAGAGAGAGAGAGAGAGGGGTCAACTGGCCAAACCTCTACAGCTGAGGGTGATGATGCATGACCTCTAGGGCTGTAATGATACATCGATATACTACATCAAAATATTGATTCAGTGATGAGCAAGTGATCCAAAATACAAACACTGATAAGGCATCGTACATATTGTAACGTCCCTTTATACTCAAAATGAGGTTTGCTTTTCATTGAAATGTCCAGGAATAAAAATGATCATTTGATAATTTATCATTTAAATTGATATCAGTGATGCGATGTGATATGAATGGAAGTAACTGTGTTAAATCAGCAAGTGATAACTGCCTCATAACAATCTCTGACTCAATCGCATCCTGCAGACTTTGTGATATTGGCAGAAGCAGAATCACTGTCCACTGAATTGATATAATTTGACGTTGTAAATTGTAGTCCACCACCATTCTCGTGCTGTAGTACTTGAGTCCGGTCTCGGTCTTGTCTCGGACTTGGCCATATTTGTACTCGGTCTTGTCATGAACTCGGACAAAGAGTTCATTAAAATTTTATTTTGAGACCAGCTGAGACCACAACTCTGAGAATATTACTATTAAAACTCTTTCAAATCGACGCAGGCATTTTGTGTTGTTTATTAAATAGTGTTTTAATAACTCAGAATCCCTTTAACTTACAGAAACCACACACATACCGTCCGAATCACAAGACTTTCAACTTACCGGACATTATATTCAATTATTTCTGAGCAATTCCGTGCACAAAAACTGAAGTAATTGCGTAAAACCGCATAAATTACATTATTCGCGATGTAAACACACACTCGCGACTCTAATATGGAACGCCATCTCGTGCAAAAACGTAGTTCTCTTCCAGAAAGACCAAAAGCAGCTCATTTTATAGGACTAAAGTCTAAATCGGCTCAATATGACCCAAAACTTAGTTCATTTTCAATTGATCAGATTTTTTTTCCATTTTATAATGTAAGAGAGTAATCAATAGGGAAAAAAATAAATGTAGAAAATTGCATTGTTTGTTATCAAATAAATTTATTCTGTGTCCAGATAGATACCAAATGGATAAAGAAGTGTTTCTGTCTGGCTCTAACCTTTTAAAATGCCATAAAATGTCTCTGCATAATAACAACTCAAGCCAATAAAGCAGTGAGTTTGGTCTTGAGGAGTGTTCACTGTGGTTTGTTGATGTGATCAGTTTGTTTAGCTGCTTCCAGTGAAGTGATTTCCTCATTAGAGATATGTAAGAGAGAAATATTGAATAAACATGTTTAATGTTGCTTAGACTTTGCATGTCCCACTTATTTGTCATGTGGTGTAAAACATGCACTGGTCCGGGCTCAGTCACGACTCGGTCTCGCCCCGCCCTTGTCTCGGTCTCATCTCGGTCTCGGTCCTTCAGAGTCTTTTTCTTGTCTCGGTCTCGGTTTAGGTGGTCTTGACCCCAACGCTACACCAATCTCTGGACCATTTCTAGTAAAAAATTATTTTATTTTCATCTGTGCTTTGAAGCAGCTTTGCCAAAACAGATTTTAAAAAATCAGAAGTGAAATGACGCATTTGCCCACGGCGAAAAACGTGCGAGTCTTAAATCAGGCTCTTTGGCTAGAGAAGCCTGGTGCAAACGCTCGGGAGCCCCTGTGAAAAGCTGCTCGGTGGATCTTCACACCACCGCCTTCGTCCTCCCACGCCACGCCTCGTCCCGCGTTCGGTGGCCGAGCCATCGGCTGCTCTGACTCTGCAAATAGAATATGCAACTGGGCCAAATTACACAAGCCACACCGACGAGGCGACGCGCTGCGCTGCCTGATTAAAAAGAGTCCCCCAGAGCCGTCTAATTTACGACGCTCTTTAGATGCTCCACAAGAGCAGGCCCGATCGCCCGATAGGCTTTGAGTCTCAGATTACAGCCGCTTAAACCGGCCACGTTTCATATCATCTTGGGGCGTCTGCATTTCTGATACCAAAAAGGCCACAGATGATACAACTGTGGCAAAAACGTCCAGATCATTTCAAGATAGGAGAACAGCTTTTGCACTACTAAAGCTCATTGTAGCTTGTGATTATTTCACTTATCTTTAATTTTTAGAAATAATTCAAATTTAATTTTACATCTTTTCAGATTAGGCACTGTTCGAGTTTATCCATCAACAGCACAGAAGCTCTAGCTACTCACTCTTATCTGAAATTTATTTAAAATTTGACATCTTTTCTAAGTGGGTACTGCTCAGATTTATCCATCAATAGCACAGAAGCTCGGGATGGAGGAGAAATCACCATCCAGCAGGAACTGACAGAAGAGCATTTTTGAATTAAAACAGTGGTTCCAAAACTCTAGGGAGCACTATCACTATCTTTCCTCACCCAAAGTTTCCCAAAGTGACCTCTGCATTTGACGCATCCATAAAGGAGCAGTGGGCAGCTGACATGGGCAGTGCCTAGGGAGCAGTTGCTGGGGATGGTAGCTTGCTCATGAGTACCTCAGTGCTGCCATTACCGTTCAGGAATTCAAACCGGTGACCTTCGGATCAAGTGGAGAACTCTCTAACTGTTACACTACCAACTGCCCCAAAAGGGCATCTCTGTGCTAATTAATCAATCATTAATCCTAATCAAGGCAAATTGCTGAATTAATCGTGATATCGATTTTGAGGTCGTATAGCCCAGCCCTTATACAGCGTCTGATAAGTGCCTAAATGTAAATCAAAATTCTCAAATTTGCTTAACAAAAGAAAAAATGTGGCTTTTGGCACCAAGACGCCGCTCGCAGCTCCCATACCGAGCAAAAAATGCAGAACACGCAGACAAGAGTAAACTAATCCCTTTTTCCTATCATCTTTGTCTCTGACGTGCCGCCTTCACACCGTCTCCACACCAGACACCGCAGCAGCCAGGCGCTGTTTGATAAACACGCCGCGTTCAACGCTCGGGTTACGCCATGCTGTAGGGATCCTGGAGCGGAGGGAGGGAAGAAGGAGGGGAGGAGTAGGGAGCGACGGAGGGCCACACAGCAGGATGTGGAGTGCCTTTGTTTTCAGAGTAATGAGAGCCCCAAGCCGCTCGCAGTTCCTACACGTCCGGCGCATGACAGCAACCTGCAGCTAATAAATCAGGCCTGTAATGGCAAAGCACCTCCTCCTCTCCCCTGTCCCTTAAACACCAGCCACGGCGAGCCTGTCATCACCTGAAAATCCTTTACTCAAAAGACAGGACGGGGAGGGGAAAAAAAACAAAACAAAATCTGGCATACAGCTTAGGCACCGGCTTCTAAAGCAACCTGGAATCATTTGTCAACAACAAACCAGATCTTGAAATGTTGAAAATCACCACAGAGGCCAAGACACAGACTCAGGTTTCTCATAAACTTTTTTACAACATAAATTTGACTTTCATTACCTGATTAAAGGCTTACGTCAATGAAATTAACACAAAAATGCCTAAAAAATATCACATTTTCCTAGGAAATAATACATTTTATACTGCAAGGCAAAAGGTTAACAGTTAAGGCACTAGATTGTAAACTGAGGAACATAAAAAGCATAAAAAGCACAGACATTATTATGAGTGAAACACAAAATAAAAACATTAAATCATTAGAATATATAACTACCAATAGTAAAAATGTGAAATAAGTCAAAAAGGGATCTCTGTGCCTTTACCAGTTATTTGGCCAGTCGTCAAATTTTTTTTCACATGCGCATTAAGAAATAAATTTGCCAGAATTATTCATTCATTCATTCATTATCTGAACCACTTAATCCCAACTGGAGTCGAGGGGGGACCGCAGCCTATCCCGGGAACTTACAGGAGTAATGTAATGTAACAGTGAATTGTGAAAATCCTTCATCATTTGCCAAGGTTATGGGCAAATATACAGAGCTCCCCCTTTTTTAATTCACAGTGTACAGCTCATGCCATATTCCATTATCAGTCAGTGTCATAAATCTTAAATTACACTTATAGTCTCATAACCACCGTTCCAGCATAACATATATGGCATTAAGGCTATTCACACTGCCTAATTTGGGCCTTTTTCAAAGTTGCGGTGCAGTCTTTCTGCATTCTGAGTTATTGCATGAATAATGCAATCTGTTAAGAAGAAATCTATCAGCAGCAGATTCCATCTTTACAGTGGAAAATTCCAACTGCGGGGTCTTCCTCCTCACGGTGGTGGCAGCTGGCTCTGGCATCGACGAGCGAGAAGAGAGAGAGGAAGCCAGTGAACCTTCTTGGAAGATTCTGGGAGAAATGCAGCGTATTCCTGCAGGATTAACCTCCGTGCCACCTCTAAAGGTGGTTTTTGGAAACTAATGAGGAATAATGAGATCATCCGATCTGGCAAAGACACGTGAGAATCTGATAAAAGTGAAATACAGGCAGTGTGATGACGCTTAAAGAGCTTTATCTTTATCTTTTCAGCGCAATTAGCAGGACGGGATTTGAGGAGTGAGGATTTGAAATCAGCTGCCCCTGAATCTGTGCCTTCGGCTTAAAGGAGAACTTCGGTCAATTTCAACATTTAGCTCTATTGTACGGTTTTACAACATGGTTAGCATTACAGTCGCCAGGGTGCGAACGCTAGAAGGAGCATAAGCCGGTGTAGGCAGCAGCAACTTATGTCGTTTTTGTCGCTACTGTCAGCACTCGATAGAGCTAAATGTTAAAATTGATCAAAGTTCTCCTTGAGGGCCTGTGTCCACCAAACGCAGTTTGTGCTCAGAGCGATTCAGGTTGAAATCCGTTCAACAGCGCTGCACTTGTTGATGTCACGTCTCTCTTGTTAGCCAATCAAAATCGAGGCAGGGGTGGGACATATAAATGGATGATACGCTCCCAGCTGTTTTCTTGCATGGTTGATCTCATTTTATCCTCTTATTTAGTTTATCCTCTCGAAGACATGTGAGTATCTAGTTCAAACGCTGCCCCTAATGCCAAGATGTGATTTATCTCCATTGTTAAAATAATCTTGTCAATGTCGAATAAACGGCCGATCTCAAAGGAACACGTTACAGTGTTTACATGAAACAGGAACGAACGCGGAAGTGCCCGATGACGCTTTATCGTAACTTAGCAACAACAAGCACCAAGAAAGTGTTGTAGAATGGGTGGGTTAAACGCAGAGGTCACATTTGGTTGTGGTGCACTGTGTGCTGTGCTGTGTTCACACTGACAAATAATCACTCACTTTCACTAGAAGTCAGGCCCAGATCCTTAATGTTGCTAGAATTTCAGGTGGAAGGTCAAGAAAGCCCTTTTTAGTGTTTTACATTACCTGCTGCTCTGCGTTTACCGTGCACTATATACCATTTTTTATCAAAAATATCAATCTTTGAGGTCATCGTCCTGCTGTTTAAAGAAGAGCTGACCAAGGAGTTTCATCAGGTTGCCTGATGGAATGGTATGTGGCCGCAGGTAGGGGCGTGAATCACAAGTTTCATCACAATACAATATTATATCAGTTCAACATTTCAACAATTCGAGGTCTGCCGGTATCATAAAGTCTGCTGCGATACGATTTCAATTCAATTCAATGCAGGAGCCAGTGATCGGTATAATGCAATATCAGATGCTAATTTAACACAATCACTTCTCTTCAAATCTAATCACAAAAAGCAACACAAATATCATTTGACAAGAAGATTGCAATGCTCATATCTTTTGCAGATGCAGACACAGCTACACCTAACCCTAACCTTAACCTTAGTAGTCGAAGAAAAATCCTTTAAAATTTTTTATACAAATTGGAACTTTGTATAAAAGTATTTTCTTTGACTAAGAACTAGTGCTCACATTCAAATATGTCCTCCCAAACCCACAGGAATCTGAAAAATCTGAAGTTTTCCTATCTTTTAGGAGACAATCATGTCATTACAAATACCTAAAAACCTGCTCAGACTTTAATACACGTCCAAGCATGTGTGTGTTGCCTCTTTACCATACTTTTTCTGCAATTATTCCACTTTTTCAGCTCTAAAATCTGCTCATAAAAGCGAGCTGACAAGAGACCTACAGGTCAGTGCCTCGTAAAAACCAAGACAGAAGCAGGAGTTGGCCCGCGAGTGGTGCAGAGCGTTCACAGAAGTCGTGTGGTGCAGCCGGGTTTGCCCGCGCTCCAACCGGCACGAAACCGCCATGCCGGGGTGGGGGGAAAATCCAGCCACATTTTTCCATCCATTCCGTCTGTAGATCCAGCTGAGGTAGCCGCTCCTGCTTTCCTGACCTGCTTTTCCTCATCTCACTCCGCAGCAGAAGGCAATATCACGCAGTCTCTCCTCCCTCGCACCCAGCCATGTCATTTGGCATGACTGTGCCAAGCCTTCTGGGGTTTTCCCTCCGACCGGAGCATGGATGCTATTCATTGTTCTTCCCCCGCCTCGGCACGAAGAGAGGCCCAATGGCATTCCCATGGTTCGTGGAGATGTGAGGAGAAGAGAGCGAGTGACAAGCATTACTGCGATCCCTGCCTTCGTCTTAACAGGAGAACACTGGTCCATATGTTATTTTTCCTGTAAGCCATGCCAAGACTGCTTCCATTGAGCCAGTATGGAGACAGACAAGCATGTTCCGAGTGAGGGGTGTAGTGATACATCGATATACTTTGATACAATAATTCAACAACTAATGAGTCATGGGAATTGATCCTAAATGAAAATATTGATCCAACATCAAACATTTTATAATGTTACTTTATACACAGGAGCTTGGATTATGAGAAAAGAAGATTTTTATTTATATATCTGGTTGAGCTCCGGAATACAACGGCCAAATGATATTTTAGTTGCTTTTAATTATTTGATTTGAATGGAAATGATTGTGTTAAATCTGCAAATGACTTTGTCTCATATTTCACTGACCTCTAAACTGAACGGAACTAAAATCACAGCAGTTGAATCGCTTTTCATAGAATTGAGTGAGTGAGTGAGTGAGTGGGTGAGTGATTATTTGTCATTGTGAACACACCACAGCACAGCACCCCACTGCACCATAACGAAAAGTGACCTCTGCACTTGACTCTCCATAGTGACCACTAACAGAAGAAGCCGAAAGAAGAAGAAGAAGGAGAGGAATTTCTAAGAGACGATCCATGATGGTTGCCTCTCACTCGTCTTATGCTATGGTCCGGGTGGGCACATGTGCTGAAAGGTTTTGCAAGTCCAAAATGACCTCACTGTGCATGGAACAGACCACTCCTAACCAAAGGGTATGGGGCCTTGGCAAGTAGAGGCGGGCATTTTGTGGGATTAAGTGCTGAGTCCTTTATGGGTTTTGGGTACCATTCTGGGCACTGGGCATTCCGGTCCGCCTTGGTGCCAAAGCAGCAACACAGAATTCCCAAAATATGCCTTTAAAGAGACGGAGGGCCGGGGGCAGAGGACACGCCAGGTCCAAACACCTCCAGTCCTCATTATAAAGAGTGACAAAGTGGCAAGAATTACAACAATGGTATTTAGCAGACGTTTTTTAAAAACACGAACAAGGCAATAAAAGGAAGTAAAAAATGGCAAGAAAACATTAGCCTTGACAGGCGGACTCTCATGCGGCACGTAAAACACTGCTGGACGAAACTGTGATACTTGAGCCGCACTTCCAGGATATTGCCAGTCAAAGGTTTTTTCCTCAAGAAAGATTTCCATGCCATTATGGAAGAAGGAACGTGGACTTCAGTGAGGAAATTTGGACAAAAAAACAGGACACTGGCAACAGTTTGGCTTCTTGTGATTCACGCTTATGGTAGATCAGTAAAGAGCAGAGCGTTTATCACAGGCCAGAGCTCCGACTTCCATTCATTTTCTGTGGAGACAGGAGAAAGTGCTGCATGGGAGGATTATGGGATTTGAAGTGACATAAAGCAGGCACTGAGATCATCAGAAAGCCGAGGATCACGTCACCATTCCCAACAACAAACGTGACATTGTCGCAACACGTCTTCACACATGGAAGCCTGACTTATCTCACTCCGCTCACTCGGCATAAATCATATAAAGCATCAAACGTAAAAGTCGTAAATGACTGTAACATTTTAATAATATGAACCATGAGTCTGTGAGAGCAAGTAAGACAGAGCTTAAAATATTTTGCTGTTCATACTTGTTTGTGTATCCAGCAGAGTGGTGGTTGCTTAATTGCAATGATACTCGACTCCAGACCATGAGGTCATGGGTTCAAGTCCTACCTCCAGCTCCACCATCTAGGGTTCCTGAGCAAAACATTGACCCTAAAATGCTCCAAGTGAACCTGTTCTAGTCATTAGAAATTAGAAGTTGTTCTGGATAAATGTCTGGTAGATTCAATTTTAACATTAAATTGAGATAAAATTTTATTACCACTACTAATCCAGTCCCTCCAGGATTTCGCCGGCCATTTATGAGATTGTTGCGGCCTAAAATGCCTGATTTTGGGGCAGCTTTTCTTTTTAAAAAAATGCAGTTTTTAGGTGTTCTGTTGCAATAAAGTTACGGGAGCAAGTCAAAGTTGCGGAAAAATTTGCCTCCTTTATAATGATTCTGTAACAATTGATTAAAATGAAGGGAACAAAACCACTATTATGTATTAACCGTTAATCATTTATTTATTTTTAAAGGTAAATGTGAGGCGTTTTTATCACACACGTTTCCTGCGTCTTCTAAACGTAACAAGGAAGTGAGTTCGCTGACATATGGCTCAACATTTTGCAGGAAACGACAGTAATTGGTCAAAAATTGAGGAAAAGTTCCGGTAATTGGTCATAATTGCACGGTAGTAATGAATCTGTGGGAATTGGCTGAATTTGCAATGCTAGTTGCGATCCCAACATCGAGAAATCCTGAAGGGTCTGCTAATCTGTGATTTGATGCTAACTCAAGTTAATTTAATGCTAAAAATGTGAATTCACCCCAAAGTAAAAATGAATGGAGGAAAAAGCAGAAGCTGTAACATTTTTGCTTGTATGGATTGGCTTTGACTTTCAGCAAGCAGCTTAGGCAGCCAAACAATACCGTATTTGCTGGCTTTCTTGCTGATGCACCCACTAGTTGCAACTGTCTCCAGCAGATGCAGTTAAGGGGTGTGTAATATTTTGTAGAGCACAGTTTTAGGGCCTGTGTCCACCAAACAGCTTTATCCTCACTTCCAGAGCACTTTCTCTGCGCTTTCTCTTAGTGTGTTGTTGAGTGGTGTTGTTCGTTCCTCTTTCAACGTGTTTCTTTGAGAGTGCTAGTTTAGCCAACAAGATGGAGAGAACTCGCATCGCATGTTAGCACTTGAAATAGATGATCTTCGAGGCAAGATTGGATGCGTGAAATATCCCGTGCAAGTAAACAGCTGGGAGAGTACCACCAGTTTTGATTGGCTAACAAGAGACAAGTGACATTGACGAGCGCAGCGCTGCTTTAAAAAGTTGAACAAATTTCAACTTGAAGTGCTCTGAGTGCTGCGGCAAAAAAAAAAATGTCTCCACCGGCGTAGAGCATAAAAGCTGCCAGCATTAAAACCGCGTTCGGTGAACACAGGCACTTAATGCTCAATATCTCATAACTCACAGCTACGAAGATGACGAGCTGATAAGTGTCTTGACTTCTGCTGTTAAAGTAATTGCCAGTAACTCTCTCCATTTACTGCTGTTAGAAACTAAATACCTAGAGAGTGTGTGTGTGTGTGTGTTCTTACACACAAGTCAGCATGACATTGTGTTTTTAAAATGTGGCCAAAATGTTTAGGAAGTGATTTGGGAGGACGAGGTGAAAGCGGGGAGGTTTTGAGATCGATGTGCATGACGACTTCCACTTGACAACCCTGTGGAAAAACTGATGGCATACCCGCTCGCTGCTATCCTCGCTCACTCCAAACTTTGTTTCAAAGGTTTTATCTTTCATTCCCCCTCACCGTCTTTGCTCTCTCCATCTCTTTATCTGGTTAGTTTTAGTGGTAGCATGTAGATCCCCATGCTTTCAGCCCACATTAGGAGAAACAGAGCAGCTGGAACTCCCCGTCAGCGGAAAAGGGCCTTTGAGATGACACTCGCCAGAGAAGGCTCAAGAAAAATTCTCAAAGTTCAGAGAACGCTGCGCTGAGAGAATGCTCCTAATGGGCCTCATTCATCGTTCTTAAGAAGAAATTTGTTCTTAAAACCCACAGGTTTATCACCAAGATTCTGACGTTCACCAGAATGTCTTCCTATTTAAGATTTGAAGGTAAGAACGGAAACTACATGTGTCTTTGTGCAAGGAACACTACCTTAACGAGTTTTCACGGCAAATTAAATGAATGACATTGAAAATGAGTGTCGGTCTCACAGCTGCAACCCAATTTCACCAAATATCCAGGTTTTAGTTTTAGTTCTAGTACAGAGAGCCTGGGAATGGGGTCTGGGAATGTTAACACATTTACACATGAAATTACTCTAGAGGAAACCAACAAGTTCATTTTAATTTTCCCAATGTGATCACATCACCAAGTTGTAATAACGGGGCCCTTTTTACCTACAATTAAAGGGACAGTTTCCCCAGAGCAACTTGGGCTTAGAGACTTTGCTCAGGAGCCAAATGTTTGTAATTTGGGCAGAAGTATAGAGCTGGATTTGATCCCACAAATTCTCGGTCCAAAGACTAGTGAATGAGGGAAGTGAAGCAAGTGATTATTTGTCATTGTGAATACAGCACAGCTGAATAAAGAGATGTGATAGTCGCAAGGACTGAGGTTGAGAAACGCTGCTCTAGACCACCGTCACCCAAGCAAACGTCTGTCTGAAAATGGTATGTCCTGAGACAGTTGGTAACTCCGGTGTTGCACCCGTGGAAAACTGTGATAAGAGAGAACATTCAGAGAGAGAACACTCAATAAACTTCCCGAGAACATTCAGAAAGTGCACAAAAATACTTGTTCAAGTGGACGCAAACACAAAAGGGTTTCAAAGCCCGGCTCTGGCCTCAAGCGACAAGAAGGCGTCAAGGGTGAACCTGCCGCTCTTTCGTCATTCTGGTTTTGCATCAGCCTGGCATGTTGCAAGGCATCTTTCCAACCAGATAAGGGTCACACAGACACACTGGAGGGTAATAACAAGCAGCTGCTCCTTAAATCAATTCAGGCTCCAGTTTTTTTTTGTTTGCAAAGACGACCAGGGCAACGTAATGCGGCATTCCAAACTGCGGGATAAGCTGGGAGGTCGAGGAGAAGGAGCGAGCATCTTGTAGCGGTTGCTGTGTGTCATTTGCCCAGAATTGCTTCCAAGTGACCCGGCGATTAGCTCTCGCGCTAACTCTCCTGATAGAACATCCCATTACGGCTGACAGACATGGAGAGTTCAACTGAGATGACAGAGAGAGATGGTAACTTAAGGAGGAGGGGTCAAAAGCGAAGCTGGATTATGAAGTCATGACTTGAAATTGCGATCACATCAAAGTAGGCTTTGTCGGGAGACGTGATGGTACGTGACAACGCGAGGTTTCGTTCCGGGGGAAAAAGTTCGCTCCAAAAAGGCAACCCAGATTAACGTCGCCGCACATCAGTTTTGCTTTAAATCAAAATTCTCAGAGGACATCGAAGAGGCTGAGGGGATTCAGGGAGGGTGGAAAAAAGGCAATCTTCAATCTACTGGGAACGGAGCTTCTTCTGCCTCGTCCTTGACCCATGACGATTTCTTGACACTCTTCCACGTTTCTCTAACTGCAGGGATTGTTCTTGTGTGGAACTGCCTCTAAATTATTCCACGACAGATTGCCGACCCCGAAATTAGACCACAGTCTTACAAACAGAACGGCGTCTAAGTCATATTCGCATAAAACTGGAAGAAAAAGCATACGCTGGGAAGTGAGGAAGTGACTTTTTTCGCCGGGGCGTCTGCAGTGTGTCTGGGTTATTAGGCCTGGAGGTCCCGACACGCTCCTCCGGGGCCCTGTTTCGAGCCACGTCTGTCAGGCCTTTGGCTCACACGACCCGGCGGGTTGGAGTTCTTCTCCACTTTCACATGAAAGTCCTCAGCCAACACCTCAGGCATTTCTCAAAACCTATAAAGCCCAGAGAGGCTCCGGCCAGATACAAATGTTAAAATAAGGTTACGGCGCTGGCCGGCGGACGAGGAGGAGGAAGAGGAGGAGAGGGACACATTTCACTAATAGGATTTCTCTATTATTATAACAGAGAGAGAGAGATGAAAATGTTGTTATTCAAGCTCTCCATCGTTTTTAACGGAGAAAACATAATTCAAAGTGTGCTGCTGAAAGTGTTTCAAGAAATATTTTTGGGGAAAAAAGCAAAACAAATCTTGAGCCATGATAATGTCAGACAGGCTTTAAAGTTTATGTGCTTGACATGTTCAGTAATAAAACTTGCACGTTTTTCGGTTTCTCCAATAAAGTTGATAAACCCCCCTCCATTCTGGGATTCTGAGTGTGAAAGTGTATTTATGTTGATGTGTTATGACTGTTTACAGTACAGAAAGCAAAAATAATGGTTTAGTGAATGTGACTCAACAGTGGGTCACGAGATTATAATCACAACAAAATCACCCCAACACAGAGAGCTCCGACTCATTTCAAGTCTTTTCAGATCAACTTTGGTCACTTTTTTTATGAATGGATGCTGGAAAACAACATTGTCAATCATTCCCATCTGGATGTGCAACCAATCAGATTCCGCCCCACTCGATTCCCAATGAACTGCATTGGATCCAGATGTCTTTCCAGATGTCACAACGATCTGACTCGAGACTTAAATCCAATTGAGCATTTCATTTATTTTAGTCACTCCACAAATGAACAATCTGGGTACCGTGTAAAATAGAATTGGTGCTTTAAAAATCTCATTAAAACCCACCGGCAAGAGTTTTATCTGTTGATCTTTAAACTGTATGAATGAACTCCGGATCGTTGCTAAATCACTGCCTGACTGGAGTCTATGGCAGCTCAAAAAACAACCCCAAAAATCAGAGGATGGAGTTCACCTGGGCAAAGATGGAATCAAGAATCTGTGGACATGTTTATCAAAATGTGAGACTGTGAGAATGTGCACATTTGAGACTTATGCAAACCGAAAATCAAAACCTTCAAAATCTCATCAAAAAATTTTGACATAAAAAATAGAAATTTTCATATTTAACTTGTGCTGCAGCTTTCCATTATTTTTGTAATTAAGGATTCTATCATTTTTTTTGATGATGAGAACTGACTTGCTCCTGTAGAAACTTTGAGTTTTTTCTTTATGTAGTATAAAAGTTCTGAAACGGTAGATATAACAACTAAAAACAGTAAGAACAGTGTCATTCTATGGCGTGATACTGTGAAGCAAAATGCGGTTAGTGCCAGGTGTAAATACTTCTTTATTTATTTAGTTTCCGTCAGAATATAGAATTAAATTTTTGGATAACAAATAATGCATTTTTCCATATTTCTTTTTTTCCTATTATTTTACTATTATCCTCTGCCATTATTATAAAAAATTAAATTCTGATTAATTGAAAATGAAGAAATACTGAAGTTTTGTTCTCATATGTGAACCTCCACAGCAAAACCAGTCGCTTGTCGCAACGGAGGTTTCCGAGAAAAAACGAGCGTTTACGTTGCGTGAGGTAAAATTTTTGATTTTTTGTTTTTACTGTTTTGAAACAGTGGAAGGTCTATACTGTACTGTTGTGAATAAATTTTGCTGAAGAACTTACCCTTTCCATCCTAAAAACGTGACTTTCTTGAGGTGAGGAATTCAATTCCAGCAGAATGTTAAAAGTTTCTGTTTTGACCGCTCTACTTCAATATTTACGCTAAATCCACTGGTTGACTAGCGTGAAGATATTTCTCCGGAATCCATCTTCGTCTCCCGAGTTCAGTTAACCTAACGCAGGTAGGCTATCCGTGTGGCTGTGAATGCAGTGTAGGCGACCGTAAATGCAAACGTAGCCGCGACCGCACCAAGCGTCTGTGAGTGCTACGTCGATAGTCAACTTCAAAGGCAGATTTCTTCGTTTCTCACTTGGTGTGACAGGAGAAACCCGACTCCTTTGAATGTTGATATCTCAGTCATATGTCGTTCGATTCATTCGATATAAGTATCTTTTTGAAGGTTGATTTATGCCCTTTCATGAAAACATAATAACTCAAAAATTTGTGACAAGCGACTGGTTTTGCCGTGCAGAGTCACATTTTGGCCTTTAAAATGAGCTGCTTCTAGCCATTCTGAGAGAGAACTACATTTCCCACAATCCCCCGCTCGCCACTCGGAGCCACGTCACAATAATGCGATGGATGCGCATCCGGTATAAACACTGAAAATATCAATTAATTGTGAGTAGAACGCTGGTTGGTATTTTTTGGCTATCGGCTATCAGTTACTTATCAGCTAAATCGTCTGTTATAAAGGGGAAGATTTGACGCATTTTAGCGTTGTAGCGAGTAATCGAGAGTCGTGCACACGTTTACATCATGAAAAATGTCATTTATGTGTTTTTATGCATTACTTCTGCTTTTGTGCACAAAATTACCCACAACTACTTTCACATACAGTACAGAGGGATCAGGTCTTGCGTTGATTGCGCCGCTGAATAATCGTCCGCGTGAAACGCAGGCGGAACATGCTCTAGTGAGTGAAAAGAATTGAACAAAGCCTTGATTCTAGAAAAAATACCTCGATCACTTTTTGTAATCGAATTATTCGAATGATCATTTCGGCCCTACTTTTAACATCATGTTACACATTTTAATTACCTTGCTTTAAGAGTATTTTACAGCATAATAAGTTACTACTAAATACATTGTAAACACAGCTACCATTTAAAAGTAGCTTCCTCATCACTAGATATCGTATGTATGAAAACAAATTTAAGAACTCTAAGACAGCAGACAAGTTTGTTTTAATTACTATAATTTAATAACTACAGTTAGGGTCAGGCTTACGGTTATAGAGCTACAGGGACCATTTATGGAACGATCCTATATGTACAGTGAAATAAACCTATGCGTGTGAGTGAGTGTGTGTGTGTAAGTGGTGCCTTACTTGAGCACATGTTGATCTCCGGGCTACGGGCGCCGTAGTAACCCGGTGGACAGACGTGGTGACACTCCCCGTACTGTCTCATCCTGTCCCTCCTCAGGAAGAGGAAGAGTTTGGGCTGGCATCTCATGCAGCCGTTGTCCTGCGAACACACCGAGCAGCCTCGGCAGACTGGGTAGACATAGCTAGCTGAAACACAAGCAAGAACACACACACACACACACGTCTGTTAGGCGTGCACAGAAAAATCCTTTTTAAGGTAAGGTAAGGTGCGCATAGAAACATCTACGGTGCACATGTTTTTCAAAAGTAAGTTTCTACCAAATCACAAAGGAGATACACATTTAATTCAGCATTTACTGTTTGAGCAATAAATGTGTTAGAGTCATTCGAATATTTTCATCCGGGGAAACTTTGGCTACCCCTGCCACATTTTACCAAACGAAACCAAAAGCCGAAACACAAGTAAGAACAGACACGAGTTCTAGACATCTGTTATGAATGATTAGACACATGTAAAATCCTCAGTTCTCTGATGTACAGCATATCTATTTTCCCCAAATGTTATTTTCATCCAAATCGCAAATTAGGCACGCGTTTAGCCCCACTTTTGATATAAACCACAGCACCATTGCGGCAACGAGACCATCAGAGCCCTCTTCAATAATTTAAAGAAAAATCGAATCAAATCAAGAAATGTAAACTCATGTAAACTTTAGCTACAGCTGTCGCATTCCCCAAATCAAACAAACAACAAACACAGCTAGCTGCCACACAAACAGGAACAGCCACTGATTATAGGCATCTACTAAGGGCGCTCATTTACATTAGATACATATAAAAATCCTCAATTACACATATATCAGACCCTCCAGGATTTTGCGATGTCGCGATAGCAACTATTAACGCAAATTCAACCAACGCCTGCCAATTCCTCGCGACCTCGCAATTTTAACCAATCGTTCTTGACCAATCATTGTCGTTTTCCCGCATTTTTTTTTTATATAAGAAATTAGAGCAGGCATGCGCTTAACACAAACCAGCAAGAATATGAGTTGAAATAAAAAAAATAATAGCACTACAAGTTGTTATTATCTGATTACACTTATCATTTTGTTTCAATGTGCGATGAAAATATTTTCAGCGTGCACGTCACACCCCTAGCATCTCTCCCGTTACAGTTCTGTGTACGGGAGTCTGACGTGTCGTGTTGTGTGTAGTGTCGTCAGGTCGCGTCCGAGCGTCGGCCCGTATAGTGTGCGCACATAAATCAGAAGCTTTGGTTTTTCAACGCATGCGATTTAGTCGTACAGTTTGAGCTGGAGGTTTTGCGCAGTATATGCCCAGCCTTAGATACATGTATCTAACCAACAGACACAAGTTGTAGACATCTGATGATGAGATACAGTACTGTGCAAAAGTTTTAGGCAGGTGTGAAAAAATGCAGTAAACAAAGAATGCTTTCAAAAATGGAAGTGTTAATCATTTATTTTCATCAATCAACAAAATGCAGTGAATGAACAAAAGAGAAATCTAAATCAAATCAATATTTGGTGTGACCACCCTTTGCCTTCAAAACAGCATCAGTTCTTCTAGGTACACTTGCACACAGTTTTTGAAGGAACTCGGCTGGTAGGTTGTTCCAAACGTCTTGGAGAACTAACCACAGATCTATAATCCTATAATCCTACAAAATAATATAATGACTACAAAATAATATAATGACTATAATCCTACGAAATCCCTGACTTTGTGCAAGTGTACCTATAAGAATTCATGCTGGTTTGAAGGCAAAAGGTAGTAACATCAAATATTGATTTGCTTTAGATTTTTCTTTTGTTCACTCACTTTGCATTTTATAAATTGATAAAAATAAACAATCATTATTTATATTTTTGAAAGCATTCTTTGTTTACAGCATTTTTTCACACCTGCCTAAAACTTTTGCACAGTACTGTACATGTATTATATACATTTCCAAACACACATTAACCATCCACATTCACCCTACACTGCAGCACCGCTCTAGCAATAGATCCGTCAAGGCCATTTTCAGTAACTCCCAGCAAAATCTGATTGAATGGAGAAATATTCATTGGTGTAAACTTTGGCTACCCCGCTGCATTTCCAAAAAAATAAAAGCTAATTTATATGTGAGCGGCGCTCTGATTTGATTCAGAGCTTAACTCCCGATGTTGAGCGTTGAGACAGCCGCTGAAAGCCCCAAACCACAGTGACTACGAGGCGGATCGTGTTGCCGGCGCTGGACAAAGGAGCCAGTAACAACCAGACTGTTCCACAACCAACCTCTACTAATGTAAACTCCTTAGTGTCCAGTTTACAGGAAAATGTCCTTGGGCGCACACAATAGCTGCAAACGAGAGACGCCGCTATCGATCGGAGCCAGGTTTTAAATATCACACGCCGAGATAGTGTAACGGGCCGAACTGGACTCAGACCTACCACAACGCTTCATAAAATATTAAGCTAGGAACTGTGGGAGAATGACCAGATAGGTCTTGTGCTGACCTCTCTATCTCTCTATCTCCTTGTCTAACCATAATCTGAACACAATCTGAAATCAGGATGTATTTGCAATATAATATATAAAGGCCATGAAGAACACGTCAGCTGATGTAACTCGTAAAGTAGGGAATCCTTCCTGTCATGACAAAGTTGAACTCAATTTAATCGTAGACAGAATTGAGATCAGACGGTGGTCCCTTCAGAAATTGGGTAATTAATGTACTAAAAGGAGGTCAAAACGGAAAAAATTCTCAAAACCTTAAAATGAAGAAATTATAAAGATTTTTAAAAATGTTTCTGTTGATTATAGTTGACTTTAGGTGATTTTATGATGTTGCGATCACAACTATTAACGCAACCTTTTGACTAATTTGAGGTGTACACCACATATGGAGAGATTTTACGGACTCTTAAAAAAAATCACTAATTCGTCATGGCTGGAGAGTCCATGCCACTCAGTCCATGCAGCTTTCAACCCCCACCCTCACCCCAACCCTGATCCCGATCCCGATCCTGATTCAGTGTCTCGGAAAAGAAAAAGAAGTCCGGAAAGAGAAATATGACTGGAGGCCATCTAATGCAAGCCATACTATCAAACTCTCACCATGCTACTGACTCTTTCCAGACGCGGCAGTGTATATACGGCCCTGGATATACGCTTGTCCAAAGTAAATAATGCATCTCATTCTGTCATTACATATTCTGTCAGAACAAAACCAATGTTTTGTTCCAGGAAAGTTAAACCTAAGCAAATACGGCAGGACGGCATGACATCTTCGGCCACGCTGGTGGGACATGAAAGGAGATTACAATAAAAGGTTTTTACACAAGGTAATTGCAGCCTTCTTTCTATGATAGCAAAAAAAGGCGTATAGCGTTTCTGTTTAGCTGCGCCTCACGTTCCTCGCTCCACTGTTAACGTATGGTGGGAAAACTGAGCGAAGGCTTTTTTCACCCAACCACACACATGCAGGCGTACGGTATACAGTTTGGAAGTGTTTAGAGTAACATGACATTCACAGTAAATTGGCAAATCCTACACTGGTCAACCTACACCCTGCTTTAGACCTGACAATTACTCCTGCAGGGAGACGTCAGGAAACTAGACCTGGCATGAGACTGGAGGCTTAAAAAGCAAAGATTCTTTCATCCGTTTGTGAAGTTTGACTGGCCAGTGGCCTGTGTGGAAACTGGTAAATGGTGCCATCTGCAGAAAGGGGCAGTTGGTAGCGTAACGGTAAGGGCCTTTGCCCCGTGATAAGAAGGATGCTGATTCGAATCCCAGACTGGTAAAGTTACCACTGAGGTACTCATGAGGAAGGCACCGTCCCCGGGCGCTGCCCATGTTAGCTGCCCACTGCTCCTTCACGGATAGGTCAAATGCAGAGGCCACAAGTAATCACTCACTTTCACTTCACATCTGATGTCATTTCTGTGAATGTGACTGCTGTGACTCTTCTTCCTCACACTTTTTGGTACTTAACTCCATCTACAGTTATTGTTGTAGAGTACTGTTGTAATTATGGCTCAACATGTTCAGTTTACTAAAGATAAATGTGCCACAAGTGAAAGTAAGTGATTATTTGTCATTGTGAACACAGCACAGCACAAGCACGGCACCCGGGGAGCAGTGCTTGAGGATGGTATCTTTACCAGTCCAGGATTCTAATCGGCGACCTTCTGATCACGGGGCGAACGCTACCAACTGCCCCATTAGTTTTCATCTCAATAACCCAGTTGCATCACCGCTTTCGCCTCAGATGAGGTCACATAGTAAGGTCTAATTTTCCCCATGGACTTCAACTGAAACTTTTCATTAACATCATTTAGGGGCAGTTGGTGGTGTAACAGTAGGGTGTTTGTTCTGTGATCGGAAGGTTGCCAGGTCGAATCCCGGACCAGTAAAATTGCCACTGAGGTACTCATGAGCAAGGTACCGTCCCCAAGCACCGCTCCCCGGGTGCTGCCCACTGTTCCTTCACTTACTGACCTTTTCATTCCATTGAAACCACGTTGGAGAAACGTTAAACTGCTGCCACTCTCTCAATTTTGTGGAAATATTTCAAACTTCAGACTTTATTTCTCCTGTTTTCACACTTTTCACCACATAGTTTTTGGCACTTAAGTCCAACAGTTTTTCAGCTAGTCATTTTATTTCCAGGGTTGCCAACTTTTCAAAAGATTTTCAATTTTCGGATATCCGAGCTTCGGGAGTGTAAGCCTAGGATTAGTCGAACCCTAACCAGTTGAGTATGTATCTACATTGTTACTACCAGAATTGTTTTTATAAAGGATATTTTTCTTACCTTAATAATCGTCGAGTTCTCACCAAACCTTGACCTCTGTTCTACTAGCTCTGAACAACTTTATACCAAAGATGATGGACAGGCAGACGGACGTAACTTACATAATGACGACAAATATTTTCAGTGAATCAACAATCAGAGAAAAGTGCGTAAATGATGCACGAGACAGATTACCTGCAGCCAATGAATGCAGTGGTCTAGTTAGGAGTTTAGAGCCCATTTACGACTAGAGCTTGTTTCTAGTGATTCGGAAATAATCCAAACTATTTTACAAAATATAAAAATGGTTAGATTTGGTGTGCAATTTCTTGCTTGAGCGTAAGAGCGTGAGATTGATGCTAAATGCGTGTCACCCCAAATACGTGAGAGTTGGCAACCCTGTATTTTCCCACTTTGCTCCTTTATACCTCAACACACAGAAATCACATTTTCTCCAGAAGTATGGTGATGGTCTAGTGGGAAGACATGGAGGCTATGGAGCAAGAGGTTATAGGTTCAAATCCAGCTCTAGCCCACTGCCAGCACTACCATCACCGGGGTCCTGAGCACAACCCTTAACCCTTTGAGTGTCTGCTAAAATTGAAATAAAAGGCCCTTAGCAGGTAATTAGTTTAAGACAATCAGGGGCGGAGATATACGTAAAGCTATGTGATGCGTACGCTGCTACGCAAGCGTTGTACTGACTGTACATGCACACGTACTTTTTGTTTGTCTTGAGGACTCCAACAGGTGGCAGTGCACACTATAAAAGCGCCCAGTCTGCCGTTAAGTGACAGAAGAAGAGGAAGAAAATATTAGTGCAGGAAAATATTGGCCGGTTTTGCTGTAAAATGGAAGAAAACGATTTGCATTCTGGTGTTACGAAGGTGCAAAACATACGGCAAACCCTTCAGCCATGTTGATAGTAAACAATGATGCTGACGTCACGTACCAAAACTTGAACACACTGCCACCCCACCCCAAATCCAAGTTTTGCTGGTACTGCAACTTGTGCACGAGTTGCTCAGAGGACGCGTCAAAAGAACGCTGAAAACGCGTGGCAGCCATGATGCGTGCGCATAAGCGTTCTATCATGGACTGTTACTTGCTCCACTAGCATAAATTCATTAGCCACATCGGCATTTTTTAGATGCGTATCATTTGCATTTTTGTCAGCGTGGCTCCTCAGTCGATGGCCCTGCTTCCTTCATGCTTCATGAGGATTTATTCCCTTCTTGGTCCTCGTGTGACATTCTATTCGGGGTCTGTGTCAACAGCACGTACAGTAGAGAGCTGGCTCTCCCACATGCGGCTATTACGGATGGAAAACTGGAAAGCAAATGCCCAGCTGATGGCTGAGGAGACTCGGGCTTTTCGCTGGGAGGAGATTTTTGGAGCGAGGGCCACCGTATGAGGACGGCTTTCCCAGCTCAAACCACAGGTATGTCAAACAGGAGGCTGAGATTCAGTGCGTCTCGGCCGAGGATGTCCAAAACTGCTGCCCTGGAGGACCTGGGGCTTCCACGTTTATGGAAATCTTTTCACCGCCAACTGATTTATACCTGAGGCTACGAGAGCTACGACCGGCGTCTCCCGTCCCACCTAGAATTTTCATCGCCGGCTCCAGGGGATCGTATTCAAGCTCTAAACCAGAAAAAATGGCAGCCTTCCAGTAGGACTGCTTTATTCAGAAGACGGCCTTTTCGTATTTGCTGAGAGGAAGCGTCTAACAGGGCCTCCATCACCAGCACCCACTCCGTATTCGACACTCAAATCTTATTCGCGTTTACCTTGAGATAAATCTCGAGTCGGAGTTGAGCGTTAGAAGACAGCAGCTCAAAGCTGGCGGTTCGGTTGGCGGTCTCGCTCATAAAGACATCAGCCTCCGCTGCTCGCATGCTCCGCTACGTCCAAGAGAAACTTAAGCAAAACCCGGCCTGCTTTAATGTATAAACAGCCTCTGTGCTGTCACAGTAGAACGCCGACAATCAAAGCTCTCGGAATTCCAGGCTGTGTGCAAATTACAGTGCCTAAACCTAATTTGGCTGTAAAACGAGATATTGGGTTCAAATGGCTGGGCGAGCGCATGCTTTAAGACCCAAGTCTGCCATGTCAACCTGCTACGGAGTGGCGTATGATGCCGTGTGCAAAAAAATGCAATTCGGAGGACAGATTTATTTCTCTACGGCAGTGGTTCCCAAACTGGGGGGGCGCAGAGGTATTGCAGAGGGGCACACCAATGGGATAGCCTACGCTCCAATCGAGCACTGCTAGAAACTTACTGTTTCCCAGCTATAATCCCGAAATGAGAAGATTTGCAGCACAAAGCTCACACCAGCCACTGAAAAATTTGAGACTTGAGATGATCCTCTTTTAAGTTTTTTTCTGACTGGGAACTGGTTCATTTTCCCAGCCATTTTTGTGGAGACAGTTGTTTATTCTTGTTTATAACTTCAGTATGCTCTTTATTTCTCCTAGAGTGGTGAAACTGCAGCATTTGTAATTGCATTTGTTTGGCTCAATTAGAAAAGGGAGTTGTGTGTCAAATAAAGTTTGAATCTGAACCTGTGTAGTTTGAATTGGGAGGGGGCTCAATAATGTTCCTATCTAGAAAAGGGGGGTCCTGCAAAAAAAGTTTGAGAACCACTGCTCTACGGCAAGCCGGCTAACTCCACTGTAGTTAAATGGAGATGGAAAGACTGTCAAATTAATATGCAAAAATATCAGAGGCTCCAGACCAACAAGCTCTGATCCGTGACCAGACCTCCTCTTTTCCCTGGACCCCTTTTTAAGACCTAATACATGCATCCGGCCAGGATTCTACAATTGTTCTAAACGCATATTTTTTAAAAACACCCTCCAAAGTGAAAATTTTTTAAAACGTTAGATTCTGTGGAAACGTGGAAACAAGTTAAACTGTTATTTTTTTAGTATTGACGTGTTTATTTCCTATTGTGCGTGTGCCTTTAAGGGCCTGTGTCCACCAAACGCGTTTTTTACGCTGAGAACGGTCAGAACCTCACTTCCAGAGTGCTTTCTCAGCGCTTCTCTCAGCGCTTGGTGTTGCTAAGTTACGAAAAGCGTCATCGGGCACTTCCGCATTCGTTTCTATTTCATGTAAACGTTGTAACGTTCCTTTGAGATCAGTAGTTTATCCGACGTAAAAGAAATTATCTTTACAATGGAGAGAAATCGTATCTTGGCGTTAGCGGCGTCTAGATTAAACTTGATACTCACATGTCTTCGAGGCGTAGAGATTGGCTGCATGAGATAAACCGTGCAAGAAGAGAGCTGGGAGCGTGGCACCGATTAGGGGTTTGATCACATAACTGTAGTTTTTTGCCTTATTCGAACGGTGTAAATAAAGCCAAAATGCCAAAACGCTGCCATTGTGTGACACTGTGACACTGATGAGCCCAGTGCTGTTCTAACAGTTGAACGGATTTCAACTTGAAGTGCTCTGAGCACTGCGGTAAAAAGACGTCGGTAATCAAGGTTATTCAATTCACCTGTCAGTGGTCATAATGTAACGGCTGATCGGTGTACTCTCTCTAGAGAAGTTTATGCTGTGCTATTTGTTAGGGGCGCGCCATTCAGAAAATCTCACGATTCAATTCAATTCTGATTCTTGGAGTCACGGTTCAATTCAAAATCATTTCACGATTCATAAGCGATTCATGATTCAATATGTAGATGAATATGTTTCCAGATTGCTGTTTTGATCGTAGCAGATCACCTAAAAATCTATCAAATGTAGTTTACTCAATGTAACGCATATGTACACATACTGACTGCACTTCCTTCATGCTCATGTGAAGGAGGTCTATCTGGGCAGATTTCAACATTGCGCCATCTATAGGATGGGAGAGCTGCACTTGTGTCGGGGAAAAACGTAAACTAGTTACGTTAGTTACGTTAGTTGACAAATATGAATCTAATTTTTAGGAATCGATTTTGAATCGACAGAGAAAGAATCGTGATTCGATTCAGGGTTTTTTTGCTCACCCCTACAGTTTGTTAACCCAGGTCAGGCTGTATCTCCCTCCACGCCAAAGCTCCTCATAAAGTGCTGAAATGATGCATTCTCTCCCATTACCCCTCAGCAAGTCTGACTTTCCCATCATACACTCTCTCACAAGCAAAATATTTAAGTCTGCACTTCAAACACCATCATTTGAGAAGTGGCCCAAGTTTTACACTTTGAAAGTCTCCTGAAAAAAAAATTACAAATGTGATGCAAAGACTGAAAAAGTTCCTACAAAGTCAAGCCAAGTCCTACTAATCATTTTCAGCATGACCTATCCTCAAAAAAGAAGACCGACATAGCCGTCTCCTCTTGGTTTGTCAACTTGGAAGGAGTTTGCGGGAGGGAAGACAAAGCGGCTCGGCTAACCGATTAAAGGTGGGTGTCTCGATTTGTTGGGAGAGTAAGAGCCGAGATCATTAGTCTCTGGAAGATGTTATTTTGTTCTTAGCCATGTTTTTATTCCTTTCCCACATTCCCTCAATCTTTCTCTGGTTTTGGGATTTATAACCCCCTCTCACGCGGACGATACTTACTTTCCCTTCATAACTAACAATAGCGCGCTTGACGCCCTAAAGGCATCATGGCTCGGGAACACCAAATGCGCTTTATAGGGGGAGCTAAAACATTAATCCAGGCAATCAGAGCAAACATTTCAGCCCGCCGCCCTGAGCAGTACCAGAAATGAAATCCAATTTGTGAGGGGGTAAAATATCCCTCCAGGATTGTTCGGCATTAAACGTCCCTCTTGCAGCATCGTTCAGGTGGAGGCGACATCCTGCTCCCTCATTCATGGCGAGCGCGAGCCGTGACGAGGGCGGCATTAGGCTTTAGCGGACAGCTGAGGGAGTCAAGCAAATCTCCGGTAAGTTTAATATCCTCAAAACTGTGATGAACATGATTCTAAACGTGATTGAAACGCTCTACGGTTCAGACAAACTCACCGACTACACCATCGTTCAGTGCAACCGCTCTGTCTACAAAGCAATATTCTGTCCAAAAACGTTACGCAAGATTTGACACAGGAAGTGACGTGACTCTCAAAATGGACATTCAATGAAACCAAGCTACTTGTTTGCACAATGATTTGTTCTGAGAAAACATGCGGAATGAAGAAATGAATATCACATTGTTTCTTTTTTGTTTGTTGCTCTGCAAGATGAGATAACTTACCCTCTTTTCTCATTGGCTGTAGCTCTCCAGGAACTGGGTCTGGTATTTAACCAGCTAGATATTTGGTCAAAATCAGAATTTGGCCAGAATCTTTGTAGCGTCTTTGAAATGTTCACATGTAACAATTTTTGATCGTTGAACAAACATGCATTTGTCAGATTGGGTTTTGGGCTTTGTCGATGGCCTGCTGGTAGTGATAAGGGATAAGGGAATTGTTGGCCGATGCAGATATCTGATATATTCCTACGTATCCAATACTGATGCCGATAAATTAGTGAGGCAGAGTCGATCGTGTAAAGACTAGATATTTTGCACTCCAAAATTCCACTGTGCACTCAGAATTTTGGCACAAAAATAACACCGTAGTTCTGACATTTCTAACACAGCACCAAGTCAAACTTTTTGGAAAACTGACAAATTTGTCATTGTTGCCAGAACATTGCTGCAAGTTTGCCACTAGTGACAATGGCAAACTTATGGCAACATATTCTGGCAAACTCCTCTGCTCTATCCCGACTCGGGATACGGCCCATGTGCGAGCTCACATTTGCTAAGTGAGACAAACATAATTTAGTAAGTTTCAAATTTTGGCACGTGCAGCTGACAAAATATTTTGCTCATGAACTTTCCACTGCGTGCTCAGATATTTGCCACAAAAAATAACATTTTACGACAGAAGACGTGCACCATATAAAACCCCACCTCAGACTTTGGGCATGCCTGGCACAAGCACTACCTTTCTGACGTACAATAAATGCGTCGTCAAATATCGGCCGAAATATTGGGCAAATCTAAGCGTCGGTCCAATATGATTCCGATATTATTGTGCATCCCTGCCTGTTGGTGCCTCAAAAAACAGCCTCATGCAGCGTGAAGAAGGCTTTGCTCTACACTGCCCACAACTTAGGAGATTCCTGCACTTTCTGTGTCTTTAACAAGTCATAAAAGGCAGATTGTACCGCAGGAACACTAGGACGGAAAATTTTAGTGGGTTTGAAACCATGCCTTGTTCAAACCGTGATATACCTTGAAACTAGAAAACCGGAACGACTCACGCGCTCATTGCTCTCCAGACTGTACTGTACATTGACTCATTAAAAGTTTGTGCAAACCATGAAGAACCATAAAGCACGCTGCAAGTGCCACTCTTTGATTGCAAGCTTTGATTGCTCCCTGTAGGAATCGCACAAACAACAGCAAAATGCCCACATCACTGAGAGACAATTTTGTGTTCATCCAATTAGTGAGAGTTGTGTAAAAGACACATGTGGCATCATTAGAGTGAGCCGCTGGGCTTAGTCGAGTCTCCCTCAACCGACCTCCTCAGAAATCTGGCTTGCTAAAGAAGATTTTTTTGTACTGACAATACTCGTTTCTTCTAAACTGGAAAACAAAAACTACCATCACACAAACCACCATCAAAATAAGAAAGACTTCAAAATGAGAAGGTTTCAGTGAAGAACCTGCTCCAAAAATGGTGCATTTCCAAAGTAAATGACGTTGTTTTAAAAAATTTTAGCGTTAGACCGTAGGAAAGAAATTCACAGGAAGAAACGTTTGCACCTGTTGATGAGAAAACAGATTAAATCGCTTAAAAATGTTCTAAGTAAACAGCCAAAAGGAGTGGGTAAACCTCAGCCCTCAACAGCTCAGCCCACAGACTTCTTATGAGGTCTCGGCTCTGCGGTGAAAATTAAGTTTGCCAACAGAACCGTCTACGTTTGAGTTTCCTTAAGGCAATTTGAGCAGCGCTCTCTTACAAGGCAGCATTGTAAAAAAGCTATCGCTCTCGTCAAGGAGAAAAAATATGTCTTTCAAAAGTACGGTCAGTACCCCTGACCTTCACGTCCGGCCGCCGGGTTTCGCGAGAACGTTAACCAAGCAAACGCCTGGACCAAACGACTCAGACGAACGTCGGAAGCTGCCAAGAGCCCTCTGCCACTTGCCCTGGAAAAGAAATTGGGAGTCATGTCGGTGCAATAAAACGTTCAGATGGTCTGCTAAACGTATGCCAGCCCCCGACAACTCCACATTGTTCCACGCTGTTAAAGACAGTACATGGAAAAGCGACATCAAACCGCCCACATTTGTTTTGCATGACTTTATTTGTTATGGTTATGGAATTCACACTTTGCTAAAGGAAAGGGGGGTGGAGGGGGGTATTTGGCAGTTGGGGAAGGGGGCATTATAGTCTGAAAGCAAATTCTGTTTCAGTTTAGCAGAAAATATGTTGGCGCTCGCCTCCCGACTACTTTACAGCTGGAAACAGTCGGGTTTTGAGGCCTTTTCATTTTTACCTCCCTCACCAGTTTACTTTAACAGATCACACTGTATCCATATGTTTACAATTTACAGCAAATCCCTGCGCTTATAATGATTTTGCAGCATGTGTCTAAGTAAACACATTTGTTTTGCCGACTTATTAGCTCAGCCAGGGCGTTTTTTAGGTTCTGTGACACTGATAGATTTGTAGGTTTTCGATTTCTAAAATGCTTCTCAACGAAAAAAAAAAAGTCCCAAAAGGGTGTTTTGTACAGCGATGTCCACAACAGCAGCAGTGCTATACCTCCCGCCCTACATTTCCACTGATTCTACGCTGGTTGATGGCCTCCAATAACTAGTAAATAAGGAGGGATTTTCAAAATTCTTTCACTGTTGCATTCAGAATTAAATTATCATTCAATATATTTAATAATTCTATTGTTCATCACAACTTAAGTGTAGCAACAATAAGAACGTTCAAAACACTCATCTTTTGCACATACACAGGCACAACATAACAAATACCGCCGGCCAATTGCAAAGCTCTGTAGAGTCCCGGAGAGAGTTCAGTTTTGAACTCAAAAAGCGTCGATGATGCTTTGCTTCAGACAATTTTAACCATTTTTTGGGATTTGCCAAAAAACTGTAGCCACAAGGTGTGTAATATACACCCAGCGTTTAAAGTTCATTAAAAATAATTTGCCAAACTGAAAGGAACGACCAGCTGCATTTGCAACTGCATGTGTGTGTGTGTGTGTGTGTGTACATGTATTTATAGCATTGTGGGGACCTTTTTGTCCCCTAAAATCACTTTTATCTGTTTCTTTGGGCTTTGTGGGGACATTTGAGAGGTCCCCATGAGGAGAAACGACTTTATAGAAAATGTGCTTGTTTTATTTGAGAAACTAAAAGAGGTAAAAGATGTGCTTTTGGTTACTGAGGTTAAGGTTAGGGTTAGGATTAGGTGTAGGTGTAAAATTATGTACTTTAGTCAATATGGGAGTCTATGGAAAGACCTCACAAAGATAGTAATACAGAGACTGTGTGTGTGTGTGTGTGTGTGTGTGTGTGTGTGTGTGTGCGTGAGAGAGAAAGGGGGCCATTATGAGCATTCTATGTAACTTCTTAAATAGAAAACCAGGCGACTGTTGATGAATTTGGTCATAAGTTAAAGTTTTATTGTTCACTTTTAAAGCACTTTTTCATTGTTTGCGATCTTTGCGATCAATGGACATTTACCCTTCAAACTGAAAACTAGTCTAGGACTAGGCTTAATCCCCGACTGGGAAATTGGTCCTTAAGGTGGAGGTCAATACAGTAGTCACTTTACTGTAAATTATTGTGAATTCATTTAGAAAAATTGCTCAACATTTGCAGGTAAGGGGCAAAAATACAGCGCTTCCTTTTTTTGTGACTCAAAGTGTAGTGGTCACACAGAACCATCACCACAGTGACACAATCACCTCCTTTATTGTGGCCACCTGGAGGCCTGAGGCTCATTAAAACCCTTCATACCATCTGTGACCATTAACCCCGTAATCCCATTCCGAATAGAGCAGGCCACTGGGTAAGTATTCTTGTTGTCTGAGCACTAACGTCTGACTTCTTCTTTGGCAGAGTTCGTTAAGGCGTGTAGCTGGCGATAACTTAGTCGATTCGAGTCAAGCTTTATAGGTTTGAAGAACAGACATGTGGATTACCAAGCACCTGATGTACGTCACTCTGGATAAGAGTAGGGCTGTGCAAAAAAATTGCTACATCAATATATCTCGATATTTCCTTTTACGATATACTATATCGACTTCTAGCTCCACAAATCGATATTTCCGAGAAGGAGAATCATGCACCACAAGCAGCCTCAGAAAACTGACTGGGCACTTTAATTTCAGTGTGTTAAAATGCAAAGACGATAAAGTTAAAATTCAGTTCTGAGTTATGTTGTTTTGGCTGAATTATTAATGTAATGAGATTCATTAAGACCACCCAGATCGTACACAGCAACTTGCATTTCAGCTCTGTTTTTAGATTTTCAGTGAACTGTAGAATATCGCAATATGTACAGTATCGTAATATATCGTTATATAATCATATCAGGACCCCTGTATTGTGATACGTATCGCATCGTGAGGTCCTTGCCAATACCCACCCCTAGATACGAGCGTCTGCTAAATGCTGTAAATGCAAAGATAGCCCCCAAAACAAAGAAAGGCAGCCTTTGGGCTCGGATCGTCGTCTCCAGACAAGACAGCGGGAGGTCAGAAAGACGTGTGCAGGTGCTGTGAAGTTTAAGAGCCTCCTGCAACAGCAGGTAGTGCAATCAGCGATTCGTCACAAGGGCCTTCCTCGCCTCGGCACAACACCAGAGCAGACACCGACATGTGTTTTAGGTTTTGGCCGGGGAGGGGGGAGCGTTTCCACTTCTTAAATTCCCCTTGTGACAGTAAGGTAACGTTATCCCCGCTATTTAAAAAAGGGGGTTAGAGATAGAGAAAGTGTACGAGTGAGAAAGAGGAGGAGGAGGATAAAGAGGGAAATGGAGAGGGAGAGGGAAGTGGAATGGCTCAAATTAGCACACCTGTTGGTGATTTATCACACATAAATCTCACACCTAATTTTCACACCTGTAGCTGGATGTGCTTGGCGTGCTGTAATGCGCTTGCACATGGTGTTCTGCAGGAGTCGGCTGTGGGCTCCGACGTGTTTCGACGAGGCATGGCTTTGACGGACGCCCATCAGCCAAACTGGCTTGCGGAGGAAGTTTTGGTCGTCTATATTCTGTAGCTATTTCCCTGCAGGAACGTGTAACGTATCACCTCATCACTGCAGCGCGGCAGCAACGACGCTCGAGACAGGTTCCCACGCGATTCAGATGAAGAGAAAGAAACACAGACCTGCTCCAAATTCTTGCCAATAAAAAAGAACACAAGCCACATTGCACTGTTGTGTTGGTAAACTCTTTACTTTCAGAGTTCCTAATGGCAGGGACAGTCTCCCTGGAGCAACTTGGGGTTAAAGGCCGCACTTAGGGATCTAACATTGGTTCCTGGGTTTCGAATTCCCGATTCTATGAGCACCAACACAGGGTTTCCGTCACTCAGACCTCCACATCACTGCTACTAAATGTAATGGAAGACCCTTAACCCCAAATTACTGGAAAGAGATCGTCCCGCTCCATTAGTCATTCTGGATGATCAATGCTGTAAATGTAGATGTAACTCCTTCATGAGAGTTAGGTCCCGCCCTCATGGGCACCTGAATCAGACGTTTTTCTGGCGTTCGTGGCGTCACGACTGAACGCCGACCGTTTTTCTGCTCATCGGAGCGAATCAGAGTGTCCACACCTGACCTGCGTTCAGTCAGCTGCACGTTCGGATGGTGTAAAAAAAAAAAACACTGTATGCGACATCTTATTGGCGTCAATTTCTGCCTAGATCCTGACAAATGCTGAAAACATTGCTATTGCGTGTACCTGGCGTTCGGTTGACGTTCTGGGGGACCAATTACTCCAACAGTCTTCTGATAGGCCAGCTGGTGCTGGACGTGGAGCTGAGAGCAGTGCTATGGGGCGTCTCTTTAGCAGAATACAGTGACCGTTAGGGTGTGTTCCCTTCTTCCGTCTACGTCGCCGCAGTGGGATCTATTTTTCATGAACTCAATGCAAAACTGTCCACAAAGACGACCTCCAGGTAAACACTTTGGCCAGCCCGATTACTGCCCTCACAGGACTGGGTGATGTTAAACAGCGTCAAACAAATGCCAATGTAACACTTCACTGAAGTCAATCAAGTGCAGCTACAAAATGCAGCAACAACGCGTAGGGTGTAGGGCTTAATTCCACCTCCCACCACGGTCTGGCTCAACCCTACACCAACATGCGGGATCAAACCTGAATTCTCGAGGTCAAAAGTGTGGAGCACCACAGGGGTGTCGGCCTCGAGTCACGCACAGACTCCCATATATGGTGCTGTCCACTGGGAGGAGACTTCAAACGCCCGGTGCCCAAAACTGAGACTCCTGTTACACAAACATCACCAGAAGTTACGTGAGACTCACGGCACCTCACTCGACCTGCACACGGCTCACCCGAGTGATACCAGTCACTCCACAGGGCACCAGTAATAAAATCTTGACCCATTTGACCTCCTCAATATTTAGGACCTTTTTACATCATAATGGTGCTATAACGTGGAATGTAGAGGCTGTTGTACTTTGTAACACACAAAACTTGTTAAACTTTTACCAAACTTAAAATTTTGTTGTTTTGTAAAAACGTCATTTTGAAATACAGATACATATTTTTTCTGTATAAATGGATCTAAATCTAAATAAGCTAATCCTGGAAAAGAATCAGTAAAAACTCAG
The DNA here is from genome assembly GCA_032718565.1 of Distichodus sexfasciatus. Taxonomy (NCBI): domain Eukaryota; kingdom Metazoa; phylum Chordata; class Actinopteri; order Characiformes; family Distichodontidae; genus Distichodus; species Distichodus sexfasciatus. The sequence continues at coordinate 677,176 of JAVGVS010000205.1, read as the reverse complement.
CAGGTGACCAACCGTTGCAGATAAAAAACAGACTAAGATCTTCCTCTCCTGCCAACAGCAGTTACTTCAAGAACTGTACTGTATATCTAACTACAATTTTAACAATTTTAACAACTGCAATCTACAATTTTTTAATGCACAGTTTATTTAATAATGCACTTCCTCTGCTGTTCTGTGCAGTGTACTATAATCTGGGTAAAATATTCCAGTAGTATTTTTTGAAATATAAAATACGCCTAAAAGTAGGCAAGTTTGAAACAGCGAGGCCTGGCTTGGTGACATAATACAGAAATCCACAAATTCAAGAAATATCTGGAAAAATCTAAAATACCCTGCGGTGTGTTGGCGCCTGCCCAGGGTTGTTCCCCGCCTTGCGCCCGAAGGTTCCTGGGATGGGCTCCGGTCCTCCCACGGCCCCAGTTCAGATTGAGCGGTTCAGATAATGAATGAAAATCTAAAATACTGCAGCTGCTGTTGTTACAAAGAAAGCAGATTTTTCTAGTTCCATCTTTTGGTTCCTACTTAGTACATTTGGTACCCTAATGGAAGAGAAACCAAAAACAAAACACATCTTACTGTATGATACTGTATAAGAAACAAACTTAAAGGTCCCATATTATGAGATTTTTTTTCTGTTCTTTGGACATCCATTTAAATGAAAGTGAGTGATTATTTGTCATTGTGAACGTACCGCAGCACAGCACACAGTACACCATAACCAAATGTGACCTCTGCATTTAACCCATCTGTGAAGGAGCAGTGGGCAGCTAACAAGCCCCCGGGGAGCGGTGCTTGGGGACGGTACCTCGCTCATAAGTACCTCAGTGGTAACTTTACCGGCCCTGGATTCGAACCTGCAAACACCCTACCGTTACGCCACCAACTGTCCCAAAAACTGCCCATTTGGGTCTGTACTGCCTCTACACACACTGTAAGTTGATTAAAAAAAGGTCAGTTGTGTTAGTATTAATTTACGTGTGCTTAAACGAGTCGTTTAGATTTCTCCTCTACTTCTACATCACATTAGGGGACATTTGAATAACTCCACCCTCCTATCTGAGAACCTCTGCCCACCAGGTAGAACTGCTAGCGCTTCCTGATCCGCCATGTTTTCTCGCAAGCACTAGTGCAGGAATCACAATGAAGAAGTCTATCGGCGGAGTGTTGTGTTGAACATGTATGGCTGTATGGATGGTCTGTTATCAGTAGCCATGTGGATTATGTTCACATGAGGTAAACTCTTGCTGTGCTGTCTACACCCCGGTTCTGCAGTTCTATATACTGTATATATTAGCACCTTGTAGATATTTTTTTTAATCTTGGCAACAAACTTCATTCTGATTCTGATTGATCATTGAATCAAAGTACACATGCACAGGGCCTCAAAGAAACAGCCCCAGGACCCCTGGATTTTGTTGAAGTTTGCCTGACTTCTCTGTTCCATGTGGTCCAGCAGTGGTCGTTATCAGCTCAGCCATTAGGCCGTAAACACGTAAACTGCACATGACCTCGGCCCGGCTGCACCTATTCCCTACCGGGCCCGGCTATGACAGCTGTTTACACGGGAGAAGACAGCGAGGCCCTAAAGGCTTGGCTCGGGCCCAAATAAACCGCTGCGGAGTTGAAGAAAAGTCAGCCAAGATGTAATACAAGTGGATAACTGAGAGTGGGGGAGAAAAAAGGAAGTAGGAATTTGAAAAATGTTGATGGATCTTTTTCTCCGCCCCACACTTTTTCCTCTGCCATGCGCTGCACCACAGGCTGGTCCCTGCCACAAGCCAGTAACGGGCCGATGTAGAGACTCACCACAACTGAGGCCTTCTGCAGCAAAACATATTCACAAACCGAGGAGCTGGAATATGCGTTTTTTTTTTTTGAGACCGCTCACACATTAAAATCATAACATAAGCTTGCGAATTTGACTAAATTACACACAGCAGATTACAAAGCACAAACAGCAGGGTTTTTTTTCTCAGCTTCCACCAGCGACGCTTTTACCAAAATTATTTGGTCGACAAATTTGTTGAGACAGCAATAATGACAGAAACCACACCAAGTGCAAATGCTAGGGCTGGACGATATGACCTCAAACCAGTATCATGATTCATTAAAATTCTTTACATTAATTACGATTAATTTAAGTGCTTATGGACCGCTCTTGTAATTGTTCTGTTTCATCTTTATTTTTATTTATTTATTTATTTTCTCATACAAAACAGATTGTGCAGGTAAGTCGCAGAAGGCTAAAATTTTCGGAGTAAGTAAGAATGCTGTGAAACTTGCCACAGGCCGAAAATCCACTAGGGGGCGCTTAGAGGGCACTTACAATATCACATAAAATTCTGCGAGCTTTTATAACTTACATGAAATTATAGAAAACCACCCAATTCTTATATGAACATTGTTAGAGGTTAGTTTCTTTATAAACACAACCTATTGAAGCTGTCATAACAAAGAAGAAGCTTCACTACCAAGTCACGAATGTCTATTCGCATCTTTAATTCTATTTCCTCAGTCAATTCACTTCATTTTACATTCTAACTCCTTATGTCTTGATAAGATTAATGTAGTTTTACTTGATGTCATTTCACTTTGTTGATTGTTCTACACACATACACAGACACTGCTGATGGTCAGTGCTTTTGTGTTGCTTTTTGTGACTTGTGCTTGGACCCCACGTGTTGCCGCTTACGGCTATATTATACAATTATTTTGCTTTTTTACTGTAAAAATGAGATATTTCTTCTGATGAAAGAGTGCGTCTTTGTGATCTTAAATAGTATGTTTTTTGTATGTGTTTAAAGGGACAGTACATGATCACAGACTGGGGGAAATATGAACAGAAAATTTTACACAGTATTAAGACGCTTTCAAAATTAAGTGAATTAACCAATATAAGTCAGATCACATTGAACAGAGGTTCTGGATGTCAGTTTAGATTAATTTTGGAATAATTACCCAGCCCTACCCAGAGTATTCATGTACAAGCCCGTCCTCCACATGTCTTTCTGTTTTTCCTTTTAAGCCGGTGTTCTTCGGTCAGGGACAGAAGGCCCATAAAACATTTCAATGACAGTGATAGAACTAATTGAGTGTTTTATATCCCCAGCCGTAACAATGTCATAACCTCGTCACAACTCCCTTTTTTCGTGTCAGTATTGAGAGCCAAGTCAATTCCCAACTTTTGTGAGGCTTCTGTGAGACGGAGGATGAATAAAATAATGACAACTACAGTACGGTAGCTCGTGCCAGCAGACGGAGAGTGTGTCTGCTGGTAACGAGCCACAAAGAGCCATCTGAGAGCGGGAGAATCAGACAGGGAGGAAGAGAATGAATGAAAAAAAGGAGAGCGCGGCGGAAAAGTGGAGACAATAAGCTCGGCACCGGCTCTCTCTAATGACTTCCATGCATGAATCTGATTGAAACCACACCGTCGCGTTAACGCAGCAAAGGCTGGCAAAGAGGAGACTGAGCCGGATTCCCCTCTCCTGACTCCTGGGTTGGTCAACTGGGAGCAGTCACGTCAACGGAAGTTCAAAATCCTTCATGGTCACGTGGTTCATGAAAATTTCACATAGTTCCAGAAAGTTCTTGCAGCAAAAACATTTGGCATTTATTAGTCACTACATGGATTTGCAATATTTATCTCTACACGACTGGAACTGATGGAAGGACCAGTGTTGGAGAAGCTTCTTTTAAATGGTAGCTTTTTAAGCTACTTATGACTAGCCACAGTCAAGCTAGTGTTTTAATATAGTAGTTAGCTACACTACAAGCTACAGAGTAAAAATAGCTATTTCATACAGTGTTAGTGAGTAACGGAATACATGTAGCGACGTTACCTATTCAGATTACAAATTGAGGGTAACTGTATTCCGAGTTCCAGTTCAAACATATGGTAATCAGAACACAGTTACATTGTTAAAAATAATGGATTACATGACAGTATTTTTCTGTTTCACATGTTTCTCCTCTCTCTAATAAATTTCATCAATTCCATTCTTTACCAGAAGCCCTTAAGAACACGCAACCACAGATTCTAATGTAAACGTCTATTTAACGTAAGTTGCCGCAGTCGCACAGTTGGAGGAGTCAGAGCTGGAGTACCTCAGTAGTAACTTTAGCGGTCCTCGATTCAAACCTGCCACCTTCTGATCACGGGGCGAACACCCTACCGTTACCCTACCCTATCATCTGCCCCATGTGGGGATGGTAGCCTATCAGATGCAACTTCTGCCCGTTCAACACCAACCAGGAACACCCGGTAGCTGAAAACGACCATCTTCATAAAGAGAGAGAATAAATATAATTGACAAATTAACTGCATAATGTTTACAACCTGTCGAGAGCTATAATGTGCAAACTACCTCTTGCGCGGCACCAGCCGTCATCCAACGATAGGATACATTAAAATGGTGGGAATGCCGCGAACGAACGCCCGCACAATTTCCTTTCAGTTCAGGCGGCTTGTTTTTTTTCCGCATTTCATTTTTTACTCAGTAACGGGGGGGTTTTCCAATGCAGCGAAGTAAAATACTTGGGTCAAAATGTACTTGAGTAAAAGTAAAATTACCTATATCAAAAACTACTTAAAAATGACAAATTACTCACAAAAACTACTCAGTTACAGTAACGTGAGTAAATGTAATTCGTTACTTTTCACCTCTGCACGCTACATCGCTATTTGTAGAAAAATCTTTACTGGAAAAGCTACAGCGTTTTAAAAGCAGATTTACTACTGATAAGCTACTGAAAAAAGTACTCATCCACTCCTCCAACCCTGGGAAGGACCCACGTATTTGTAAAGTTACGAGGCGGCAGTGAGACCTGACTCGAGGTTATCTTACATCTACGTGCTCTGGACGTGAGAATTACAAACACGCGACGTTTGATGTCAACTGAGAGTCTAATTAGAGGCCCAACATCACGTAGGGGAGGAGCGGAGTTCTGTCCATCTGTCAAACCCCTGAGGCCCGGGGAAGGGTAAGGATTGGGATGGGGGCGATGACAAGGGGCAGGGGAGGCATGTGGTTGGGGGTCCGACTCGGTTGTTGCGGCGATCCATGTAGGTGTGGTTATAAACATCCACCAGAACCGGAGACGAGCCCCGCACACCATGTGTGCCCACTGTCTTGTGCATGTGTGTATGTATATATGTATGTGTGTGTGTGTGTGTCTGCAGGGGACCAAAGAGGTTTGGGTTACAGCAGGGCCTCACAAATCGCTCTGGCCAATGAGAGGGCAGCGTGCAGACAGGGTGAGTGGGCCCAGTGTCCGGCTTTGGTCTTGTGGAGGCAACATTGTTATGGCTGGTATAGGCAATGTTGGGGAAGCTACTTTTAAACTTTAGGGTCAATTTCCCAGTCAAGGATTAAGACTAGTTCTAGACTAACTTGGTCAGTGCTAAATCTCCATCGGTACTGCATCTGAGGACCTGTTTGCATGTTTTAGTGCACATTTTAATATTATAAATGCATACATTTACTGTATTATATGTTTATTTTTTTATTGCATTTATACGACATTCGATTTAAAAATAATCTTCGTACACACTAGAAAAACAAAATGATTCCATATTCGAATGTTTATCACTTGTCTGCGTCCTGTTTTTCCGTCAGGGAATAGCAGGCGACATGCCTAGCATGGATCACGATAGAGCAGGCTTCTTCATGGTTGCCATAGTTACTTGTGTTATGTAAGATATATTTACCTGTGTCTACCAAACACAAGTCCAATGAGCTTCAGCTTTCAGAGCGCTCAGCGCCTTCAACAGATGAAAAATACATCAGTGGAGACGGGGTTTTTTTACCGCAGCGCTCAGGGCGCTTTAAGTTGAAATCCAAAAACTATTAGGACAGTGCTGGGCTCGCCAAGGTCAGTTCTCTCTTGCTAGCCAATCAATATCGAGAAAGGGGCGAGACATAGACCGTCAATGGCGGCACATCTGGTGCAGCTGGAGAAGCTCATTTTGGCTTTATTTACACAGTACGAATAAGACAAAAAAACTACAGTTATGTGATCAAACCCCTAATCGGTGCTACTCTCCCAGCTGTGCTCTTGCACGGTTTACCTCATGCAGCCAATCTCTACGTCTTGAAGACATGCGAGTATTAAGTTCAAATGCTGCCGCTAACACCAAGATGCGATTTCTCTCCATTGTAAAGATAATCTCTTTTGTGTCGGATGAACTACCAATCTCAAAGGAACGTTACAACGTTTATATGAAATAGGAACGAGTGCGGAAGTGCCAGATGACACTTTTCGTAACTTAGCAACACCAAGCGCTGAAAGAAGCGCTGAGAAAGCACTCTGGAAGTGAGGTTCTGACCGCTCTCAGCGTAAAAAATTCGTTTGGTGGACACAGGCCCTTAAAGTCACACGCACAATAGAACTAAACACATCACTGTTTTCAGAAAACTGGGTTTTACTCGTTAACACGTGTCCACAGAATCCAGCGTTTCGAAAAAAAATTTCACTGGAGGGTAGCTAAAACTCCATTTACGTGTGAACCAAAGGAACAAACGTATAAAAAAATCAGGGTTTATAAAAATATCCACATACGTTAAACAGGCCCTTAGTCCAAGACTAGACTTAATCCATGTTCAAGAAATCAGCCCTAAACCAGCTATTTATACTTAAAAGTAGCTACGCTCCAGTCAAGCTACTGTTTTAATACAGGAGTGACATTATAAGCTAGGGCTGGGTTCAAAAAAATCGATTCACCGATCAATATCGATTCTTGTTCGAAAAATACAATATCGATTCAAAAATTGGCTGATTGATCTTTTCCTGCGGCTATGCACTACTTCTCACGACCGCGTGAGGAGAGCTATAAAATCATGAGACCGGCGAAACTGAAACCAAGTAGAGCCATGGCTGAAGCTGCTCCGCTCAAATCACCGTCTGGCCTAAAGGCCGATGTTTGGCAACACTTCGGTTTTAAAACAAGTTATTTTATAACCAAGCAAAACTAGTATTGACGCAAAGAAATCTCTAAATAAATCGATATCGAATCGAATCGAATATTGAATCGATCATGACCTTGCGCATCGGAATCAAATCGATTCAGGAAATCAGCAACGATACCCTATTATAAGCTAGAGATAAAAAGTAGCTGCCTACATAGAACTATTTCTAGGCCACAGATTCTTTCTTCCGTATTCACCGAGGTGAACTCCATCATCTGACTCCATCTCACAGCTACCCAGAGCGTGCTGCGATGCTATGAGCGTGCGCAGTGCGGGAACAGTGTCCTATGAGATGCCATTTCAACCCTAATCAGAAAAATCTGGAAGTTGAAAATCTTTGAGGGTCAGGAACACACTCCGACCTGAAAAGAGGGTGAGTTGGAATTCTCACACTCAAAAAGGACCGTTGGAATAGTACAATTCATTCTTTCCTCTGTCCCAAAACGCTCACTCGACACCCCATTAGGCAGCCGTGACTCTTACAGTGGGGTGTGGGAGATGCTGGGGGTCCGAGCTGCGGTGGAGCGGCTGAACGAGCGCTCAGGGTCGAATGCAGGGCGAGAGGCGGCGCCGATACACTCTCAGAGCTGCAACCTGAATTCAGCGGTTAACCTCAGCCGTGTTCTTATGAAGCATGCATATTATAAAATGTTTTCATGACTTTTCGCCGAACTCCAACATAATAAATAAGAACTAAAGGGCTCTCAATGAGGAAATGAGAGTTAGGTTTTTTATTTTATCTGCTGCCTTCTCAATACCTGGACGGATAGAAGAGGGCTATAAGTCGCTTGTGTTGCACAAAAAGGCTGAAAATAAAACGAGAAAATGTGTTCTTATATGTCCTACATTTAAATGATTTTCTCACTGTCATGACTAAAGACGCCCCAGAAAATTCCTCTTTCCAATAAACTTTCCTATAAACTTATGTGAAACATGTCCAACGTTGAAAAAAGTTATTACTCAGTAAACTAAAATCTATAGAACCCACCTGGCTTACCATAGTTAACAGCTTTATATGAAAATGTATTAAGGGATTATTTGACTTGCTGGGGAGTTACAACTGCAGTACAAAATTAAGATAAACCTCCTTCTCCATCTGCAGGGACACTGGACCTTTTGTCTTACGGCTCTACAGTTTCCAATCAGCTCAACGGAATATGCAGTGTATTATAAGATTTATATAATACGTCCTTTTTTATTTCACATTTCCGGCTTCGAACTTTTACAGCGTGGTAAAATGTGGAGCGAAAGAAAGCCATCTGTTTGGGGTTTAACTTCACCAGCACATTGGGATCATTCAATGACAATGATTAAGAGGAGGGCAGAGGGGTTCTCCTTGTGTGTAAGAGATTTAAAAACATCTCCAATAAATAACGTCCCTCCACACAATAAAAGTCTCACCCACAAAGTGCGATGACAAGATCGATGGGTAGATAGAAGCTGGCATGAAGTGGATAACTGGAATTTTGGCTAAAAAGCAAAGCAGAAATTCTTAAACTCGAGAGACGGGAAAAGTGGTCACCCCAAATGTGAAGCAGGAGTGTGGGTCAGGAGCATGAATCTGCTTAAATAAGTTAAAGGCTAAGTGAAGCTCTTGGGGGAAGGGGTGTTTTTTTGCGGCCAACGGAAAACAAAAGGAAACCAAAACCAGATAAGCCACAGAGGGTCATATGGGGCTCGAGGAATCTGTCTGAGGGCGAGTTTGGACTACTGCCTCTGTGAGACGGCCAGCGTGTTACTGTAGCGTTGGGACGGCTTTTGCAGATCGAATCTTCTCCAGCTCAACCCTGACTATCACCTAGCCAATAATGTGTCAATTGAAGTCATCAAATCATATAAATCCTGAGTGGCAGGCCTTCATTAGAGCTCAGTTACTCAGGGATGTTTTGCACCAGAGCTGTGGAAGCTGCACAGAACGAAGAACAAGCTCTAAATTTGAAGAAAAGAACTAAATTTGTTCCATCTTGTCACTTGATTGTACCATTAAAGGAACATTTCTTCAACCTTCAATTTAGAGATTGAGAAAGAACCGCACACTGCAACTCTGAACATTTAAACTCAGTCAGTAACTGAAGGTATAATTTTGTACAATAAATGTTAGGGACGCACGATAATATCGGAATCATATTGGAATCGGCCGATAATTGCTTTTTTTAAGTCATCGGGATCGGACCGATGCTTAGATTTGCCCGATATATTCAGCCGATATTTTATTACACATTTATTGTATGTTGGAAAGGGTGGAATTTTATACGGCCCGCGCCTTCTGTCTTAAAACTTATGCCGTTATTCTGAGCATGCAGTGGAACGTTCAGGAGAAAAATCTCTTATCTTTACACGTTTGACTCTGCCTGGACACACAACATTTTTTAAACTAAATTGCGTGTTTGTCTCACTTAGCGAATGTGAGCTCTGACGAGAGCCGTGTCCCAAACCTCGTACTGCTTAAGTACAGTAGGATACAGCGCCCTTATCAAACTTTCCAATACGGGAATATGCATCTCGGAGAAACAGCTGGGCACATGGAGTGTCACACGCACCCTATTTGACTTGGTACAAGAACTAATTTATTAGTGACCTAGAAATATTTCGTAGGGATGAAAAGTAGTTTGTCCTTTCTTGTTGGGAAGGATTTGTAGAAGCCTCCTAAAGTAGATGTGCTTTACTTCCTGTGTTAAAAATGCTTGGTGATGGAAATTTACAAAAAGGTTCAGAAGAAACTGAAACCAAAGTGCAGCAAAACTGCTCTGATCACACGTTAAATGGATCAGTCGGGTCAAGTAGGAGCTGCTGACCACATAAATCAGCTTCTTGAGCCAAGCAGTAATCTTAAACAGTTTAATTCACAGAAAAAGGGTCTAGGACACACACACACACACACACAAAGAGGAAATGACAGACAGAGACCCAAATATTCCTTTTGTTTCTCTACCACTTCAGACCTGTGACCAATTTAATCCCTCTCAGGTGATGCAGCTCAAATTAAAGCATTTCCCACTGATCTCCTGAAGTATGCTCATCCCCCAAACATCCTCCTCCTTCTCCTCCTCTCCCTCCCTCACTTCTCCTCATCCTCCCCATCCCTCACTCGCTCCTCCCCCTATCCCTTGCACCCTAGACTCCTGGACTCAGACGAGCCCCTCGGTCACACCACAAGTCTACCTTCGTGCAAACACTATTCCCCCTCAGGAACCTCTGCTCACTTTTCAGAGTCTTGCTAAAACGATCACACCAAGTTGCGGTGGGGTGAGAGCTCAAAGATCACACCAGCTACTTAACAAGCCAGGAGAGCTCTCCAGTGCATGGCCCGAGGGCTGCTGGAACAGGAGGGTCCTCCAAACCGCCGGAAAGAGAGGCTGGAGACAGACACGCATTGTTACCATGTACCAGTGTTATATTCCTTAACAAACCTTTTTTTCCACGACTATAACAAGATGTTGAAGGTGAGTGAGTGATTATTTGCCGTTGTGAATACAGCACAGCACACAGTGCACCACAACGAAATGTGACCTGTGTATTTGACCCATCCGTGAAGGAGCAGTGGGCAGCTGACATAGGCAGCAGTTCTTGGGGACGATACCGTGCTCATGAGTACCTCAGTGATACCTTTACCGGTCTGGGATTTGAACCAGCGACCTTATGATCACGGGCCGAACACACTAACCATTATCCCACCATCTGCCCCGTTGAGCTAAAAGTAGATCTTTGATAATAAAGCGGTCAGGTAATGTATATTCGCTCTTGTTAACAAGACCGGATGGGACTAAAAGGTTAACTCTGACTGCTGGACATTCAAAATTTGTCAAAATATTTAAGCAATGCAGCCCCGATGAGTAAACATGCGCAGACGGAATAACAGTCACACTGGTGACTGAAACCAAGTGATAAAATATAAATAGTGAAGGGCAACGTGGTTCCCACGCAAACAAGTCTAACTGGGTGAAAAAGACTAGATTATGGTTATTTAATTTTACACTTTATGTCAAATTTGGCACAAAATTCACTGTATTTACAGAAGATGGAGAGATGTCCTGATCTTCAAATGAGGTGGGAAGAAGATAATCAACCTCAAAACAAGTCGACGGCTCACCGCCCTGCTGTTTATGCCCCGTTAAGTAAGCTCACTGCAAAATCTAATGATGAGTCAAAGTAAGTGATAAATTTATGTTAGAAGCAATGTTCCTGGGCAGTTTAAAGACATTTGGACTAGGGATATGGGAATTATCGGCCGATCTCGATATCCGATATTGTTCATGCTTATACACTAGCAGTCAAAAGTTTGGACACACCTTCCCATTCAATGTTTTATTCTTTATTATCATGACTATTGACATTGTAGATTCTCACTGAAGGCACTATGAATGAACACATATGGAATTATATAGTAAACAAAAAGTGTGAAATAACCCAGAACGTTTTATATCTTAGATTCTTGAAAATAACCACCCTTTGCTTTGATCACTGCTTTACACACTCTTTCTCTCGATGAGCTTCATGAGGTAGTCACCTGAAATGGTTTTCCAACAGTCTTGAAGGAGTTCCCAGAAATGCTGAGCACTTGTTGGCTCTTTTGCCTTCACTCTGCGGTCCATCTCATCCCAAACCATCTCGATTGGGTTTGGTCAGGTGACCGTGGCGGCCAGACCATCTGGCGCAGCACTCCATCACTCTCCTTCTTGGTCAAATAGCCCTTACACAGTTCATTCATAGTTTTGATGCCTTTAGTGAGAATCTACAATGTAAATAGTAATGAAAATAAAGAAGAAACGTTGAATGGGAAGGTGTGTCCAAACTTTTAACTGGTAGTGCATCTGCCAATGCAGATGTTGATGCAGATAAATGAGGAAGTCAGACACTGGGTACTTGGAATCTTGGCACAAAAATAACGCTATAGTTCTGACATTTCTAACACGTCAAGCGAGTGTGAACGCAGAGTCGAATCAAGAGAGGCAACATTTTAAGAAAAAGTGAAAGTGAGGGATTATTTGTCATAGTGAACATAGCACATAGTGCACCACAACCAGATGTGGACCCATCCATGAAGGAGTAGAGGGCAGCTAACATATGCAGCCCCCGGAGAGCAGTGCTTGGGGACAGTACCTTGCTCATGAGTACCTCAGTGGCAACTTTACCGGTCCTAGATTCAAACCGGCGACCTTCTGATCACGGGGCGAGCGTCCAACCGTGACTCTATATGTGCGTTAAGCTACAACTCATATTTCTTGAAATGGACACTATCGCATAGAAAAGTATGATAAGAGCTCCTTACCTACACTCAAAAAAAGCAACCTGGGTGTCTGTTACATTACCCGAAGTCGAACATGTAGCTTCTATTACATAAAATCATGTTTTGAAGTTGAACCGTTTCAAATCATGTAGTTTTAGCATATCATGTAACAACTTAAAATTTACTAGAATAACCTATGTCAACACAACATAATTCTAAAAGGTTTAGTTTGGAAATCACTTCCGCTTTATACCTCCAGAGCAGAGGGTGGCAGTAATGTGCAAATTAGGAGCGCCCCTTACTATTTTATCAGGCCATATTCAACAGTGTGTCCCTGACAAAGAGCAACCACCACCTGTGGAAGAAGGTGCGTTCATTCCTTTATCATCCATCCAACAGAAAACAATACAGGTGCAGATACGCTATTTTGTTCATAGTTTTCTACCAAGATGTCTGCCTGAGTTTTACGTTGTGTTTTCACAGCAAGCTGTTTCCTTTTCTGATAAAATCTTATTCCAACAAATTCAGTTTGCTTTGTGTATTTCTTGTCCAAACTTGACACCAGCTGGGGGTGAACTTGATAAACATATTGTAGCGTGTCGGGAATTGGTGGACGGAGTTTTCCCAGGATGCACCCGGCTACTCTTCTGGGGATCTAAATGTGGGAAAAAGGGGGTGTTCTATTTACTGGTTGTTGTTATTGCCAGTATAAACAGTACTTAGGCATTTTATTATCTCTTTCATGAGAGGTTTCACTATTTTGCTGTTGTGTTAAGTTGCCTGCCGTTAACGAGAAGTCTGTCATTGTTGTTGACCTTTCGCTATTTTCCAATGCCTAGTATTTTTATGTTTAGAATGTGTGCTGAATAACAGCAGGGTTTCTCCTTTGTTTTGAATGCACATCTCTGGTCTCAACACTGTCAGAAACTTTTATTTTCTTATGATTAGAAAGTTTGTTTCTTAGGGTAGAGTATTGCTGACAAATAAGCATAACTTTTTGTCGGATTAGCACAATTAATTTATGTAATTGTACTATTTTAAAATGTAGTTGTAACTACCCAATTGAATTAAGAAACTCATATCCCTTTCATACAAGTTCAGATGCCCCAATAAAATCAAGTGAGATCCTACCTTTGTAAATATGTAACGTTTACCCTTACAACTGTAGCTGGATTGAACCATGGTAATTAACTAACAGTAACCCCAATACATAAGGTTGGCCCAGCGTATTTACATTTAGGTCAGTCAAGAAAATTCTTTCTCGCTAAATTAAAGCATTTGATTTAGGTGGAAATTCTTTCCATAATTTCATTACGTTCACCTAACAAGTTATTTTTTTGAGTGTACCATACTACTAAAAGCAGCAGTACACGGCTCGGGACACAGCCTCCGTGCAAGCTCACATTCGATTAGTGATGCAAACGTGCAATTTAGTTGAACAAAAAGCAATCATCAGCCGATTCTGATATCATCGTGCATCCCTAATTCGGACTAAAAAATAATGACTAAAAGTTGACTAAAATGTGGCTATTTTTTATAGACTAAAACATAGAAATAGCTATAATGTGAATAAAATAATAAGCATTTTCATATAAGGACTACAGTAGATCCCAAAATTAACACTATTGCACTTTTTGGTACAGAAACTCAAAGTGGTAGGTGATTGCAACCTACGGGTGCTTTTCTATTCATTTTGGCCTTTTCTCCACACTCATAGGGCGTTTTAGGTCACAGAAAATGGGGACTGGGGAAAGAAGTATCGAAGAGACTTTCAGTAAGTATCAGTATCGACAGAACCATAATGATACTCATTCCTACTGAGGAAGGCATTAACGTAGCGTCTTGCAAACAGCCCTCATTAAATGGTGCCATCTGCAACTGCAACTTTTTCCAAATGGAGAGAAGCAAAAAGGTTTCTTTTAGCACAGCTTCTTGGAGCTCTCTCCTTCTCTGTCAGGCACTTAATCAACGTATTATATAGCAGGAACATAGCAGGGGCCAACATTAACACGTACACCCATTAACCTGGGACCTTGAGTAAGCTTTTAGCAAACACAGCACTATATTCAACAGCTCCGCTCTCTCACTCCGTCTTTCCTTCTCTCATCCGCGATCTCCCACTCAACTCGGGTATAAAGGCCCATTTGAAACAACACACTTCATTCTCGCTCCAAGGAAACCTTGACCCCACTACTCAACGATTTCCCCCTTTTCTTCAAGCTCCTGTCATCTCATTCACCAATTCACACACATCGCTGAGTAATTCAATCAGCCGTCTGTTGCCACACACTGACAGGCGCTTTCCGTCCACGCCGCTTTTTCACGCCTCATTCTTGAGTCCGGTGACGGTGTGGCGGTTTAGTGGTTTCACTCTGAGCTCGACTAGAAGATTGTCAGCAGCAAATCTAATCAGTAATCATAACGCCGGCGTGATTGTATCGCTTGTGAAATTAAAACGCTGCTATCAATCAGTTAAGGTTGATGAAAAGACATGAGCTGGAGTGTGGAAGCTGGTGTCCCAAAATCTAGCTTTATTTAGTATTATGTGGTGTTTAACTGGCTGCTGTTTAGGGAAACTGTTGCTGTAGGTGCGCACTCTGATGCTGTGACTCACAATGAAGGCAAAACTAAAACATGAGCTTTCAGGCCCAAACAAAAATGCAACATTTCCCTGTGTTATTTTTTCAAACAGACTTTTTATTATCTTATACACTTTATTTTACAGGCCTATGGCAAATGGAAATGATATGATTTCAAGTCTGTATAAGGGGGCAGGTTGGAGATGCGGCCAGATTCGAGACTGTAGACGTCTGTATCGTGGTTTTCGGTTTGGGTTCAGAACCGTTACACCCCTACTTTTAATTCTGTAATTTTACACCACACAAACCCTGATCTGTCTTTCTGACTCGGTCAGTAGAAAATGATCAGAACTAAATGTCAATGATCAGAACTTAATAAGTTTATTTCTCCTTTCTAATAGATTCAAAAATGTTTATTAAGAAGTATGAATCGCCTCAGTGTTTTCTCCCCTGATCCCCTGTGTCTGTCACACACAGATTGGGAGATCAGTGACAGGACTAAGCTTAACACTTCACCGCGCTCTCATTCTCATTACAGCAGCCAGCACTTGTTCAGAAGTAGCTGCTTCTTAAATTGCACTTTTAGCTGCTAAATTTCAGCACACACACAGTAGCATCTTTCTATCTTTGTGATATACCTTTAACTCAATAACTAAAACTGAAATTCTATTTCTCTAAATGAAATGGACAGGTACTCAAAGAAGAAAACTCAAAAATAAAACAAATATATGGTTTGCATACACTCACACGCTTCCTTCTCTATACTTTTGGGTCCATTCCATAGACATAGTGATTACCTAAAAGCAAAAATCTTAGTAATGAAACTGAAACTTTTCTGCCCTTTTTACATTCAATTTAACACAAGAGCTATCAGCAAAAACTACTAAACTGCTAAAAGGTAGGTTCGTCCCCAGTCAGAAGGTGTAGAGTGTGAAATTGGGACCCAAAAACAGTCTAGGTCAGAAACAAAGATAAACAAATGCAGTTGGTGGCGTAACAGCTAGGGAGTTCACCCTGTGATCAGAAGGCCGCCGGTTCGAATCCTGGGCTGGTAAAGGTACTACTGAGGTTCTCATGAGCATGGTCCCATCTCTGAGAACTGCTCCCCAGGTGCTGCCCATGTTAGCTGCCCTCAGAGCTGTGTGCGTTCACAGTGACAAATAATCACTCACTTTTACACGCACACTAAAAAGTTTCATTCATTCATCCCAACCGCTTAATCCCAACTAGGGTCGTGGGGGGACTGGAGCCCATCCCGGGAAATTTGAGAAAGCACCCGAAGGAAAGCCACGGGAACACGGGGAGAGCATGCAAACTCCACACAGAAAGATCCCCACGGCCAACCCGGGGCTCGAACCCAGGACCCTCTTGCTGTGAGGCGACAGCGCTAACCACTGCGCCACCGTGCCGCCCAGTTCCAGTCTATTTTTAGAAAAATATTAACTTAAAAAAAAAACATCAATCGGAGGACTTAATATAAGATATTAATACACATGTAACAAATACAACACAGCTAATCTGGAAGACGTTCAAGTAAAAATGTAAAAAGTGACTTTTATAGAAACATTGTTCGTAAAGAACAAAAACAACTTCTGTTGCAACTCTTTACCAGTGCATAAAGAGTTAACATCCCTCCCCTCTTCCTCTGGGCTTCTCTCTCTCTCTCTGGTACTCCAGCCTTTGGTTTTTATGTAGTCAGCAGGTGGCATCATTAGCCAGGGAATAAAAAATGAAAACTAATACCCTGGAGTCTAGCAGTGATATCATGGCAGAGCTCGCTGGCACCTTGTCTGTTCTCGCCGGAGCGCCGAGTCGGGGGTAAGGAGGTGTAAATTTAATACGATTCTTGCTCTTGCTTTTGTTTTTTTTTGTTTTTTGTTTTTTTTAATTTAACGCACAAACAGGACTGAACTTGAAGCAATGCGAGGGAGGACCGAGTGGGGTTTTAGAGACCACCATCTAATAACAGCGGTGCTCTCAATTAATATCACCCCCCAAAAAAGCAATGACGCCACCATCTAAGATAAGGGACATTTGCATCCGAAGGTTATATGTTAATTTTTTTGTGTAATTACGGAGGATGATAGTAACACGATGGTATCCGACGAACAAAAACACAAATGTGTGTATCTGGAATGATTCAAATACCTCGGTGTAGCCGCAGTGCCAGTAAAGGCTGTATATAAAGCTGTCACACAGGAGCCCTCGGGGGCAAGAAAAAATATTTGAGTGTTTCAGAGTCTATTGAACCGTGATCTTTCTCCCATGCTTCTCTCAATAGGCATGATAAATAAAAGGAAGGAAGCAAATCTAAAGCTTGGCCGACTGCCACTGCATTCCAAAAAAACAAACAAACAAACAAACAAACAAAAAACACGTCGCTCCTGGCATCGCTAAGCCTGCAAACAACACAAACCATACCACCCCGAAACCATTGACGAAAACTGGGGCCTGGACGCGGCTTACGGCATGCACAAGCACTCATAAATGAATAATTAACTCTGTGTAAGGCTAATCTCACACACACACACACACACACACACACACAATCCGACGCACTTTTTGCGCCTTTCCTCCCCATTTCCTCTATGATCACTCTCAACTGCTGCTATCACAGGGAGTGGAGATCGAAACTTAACCGGTTCGACTCTTGCCAACAAGTTTCGATCCCGTTAAGAAAATTACATTATGGAGCATCTGAGATCACACAGCACTCGTAGAGAAAAAAAAATAAAATAAGAGGGGGGAGCAGAAAAACGTGTGTGCGCCAGTTACCCTGCAGTGATTGCATGATTATTTGCAGATGGGTATAGTGGAAGGCTCGCAGCCCGGAGTGAAGGTTCCCCCTGGCATGCCATGCATATGATTAAACCTATGATTGCCTCCCGATTCGAGATCTCCGAGAAGGTTCCTTCCAAAACGATGAGGGGTGCCTCAGACGCGAGCACTTTTTTATTTATTTATTTTTATATATATATTTTTTTTGAGTTGAAGTGACAAGTTCTCTGGGTTCAACCTCCCAGACATTCATTTCTTCCCTCACAACGTTCCAAGTGAAGCAGCTGCGCAAAGACTAATCAAAAGCGATCTGTGATCAATTACACGTGCTCCAAAATGTGCAATGGCAAACACATTTGAAAAGAAAATGGGAGATGTTACTTCACCCACTGCTCAAAATCTCCGTGACCTGAGACTAAAGACCTTCCTCTCAATAAAGAAACATCTCAGTCAAGCATCATGCTCAATTGAACATGCTGGAGCGCTTTAAACGCAGGCAAAAAGTCGTGTTATGAAACCTGTATCCTACACATGACACCCAGGCTTTATTCTGCCATAACTGGACACGATTCTAAGAGCAGCGCAATCTGATCTGACCACCGTGAAGCAGATAATCTATATGATGCTGCAGACAGTGAGCTACTTCTGAAGCAAAGTCAGTGAGAATGATATCACACTTGGATACGGGCCACAGCGCGCGCGTGTGTGTGTGTGTGCGTGTGTGTGTGTGTGTGTGTATTTTTCCAACTGGTTCATCCCCTTTAATTCAGGCTGAAATTAATTGCCCGCTGCTGGCTTCCAGTATTTATCAATTCTGGATATTAAGCAGAGTGTAATTTGGGGGAATGGCCCGCGTTATCCGGGACTAAAAGGCTATTAAGTGCAAACTACAGTGATATGAGCATCTTTAAAATAATAAAAATGTTAAATTACAAAAACAGATCATACACTGATTCTGAGTTTGGAATTCTGAGATACACGCCAAAAGTGAGTCATCATGGGTCTGCATAAGACGAAGACATAAAAGCAGCTGGTTCGTGACATCTGTTCATTCCCATTAGGACCATCACGACTCCCGTTATCTTTACACACGCGTCCACACGGTAGCACTTAGAATAAAGGCTTAGAATAAACCTAAAGTTCCTACATGGATCTTTTCTAATATGCGTGGCTTAAGAAGAACCTCTGAATGATGTGGAACGTTCTCTGCTGTCTAGACGAACATCTCAATGCCTTAATAAATATGCTAATAAAAGAAAAAACTTTTTCAGAACAATAAAAAGAGTCTCTTATGGCATCATTCCAGAGAACCCATTTGTAAAAGTGTTTCAGCTGCCTATAAGTCTGAAGGTGCAACTAAATCAAAGTTCGGAAAAGGTTCCTAAAGGCTGGAAAACGCAAGAAAGCACGTTTTATAACTTTCTATCCTATTGTAATACTAATACATACCGAAATTATTCTAGAACACCGTAATTACAGCCGCGCGCGATTTTCAGAATTAGCGTACTGTTCTAATAATAAGCAACACTGACTATTTTGACCACAAAGGTTAGCAAAGTCGCATTTATGGGAGTCTGTGCGTCTTACATGTAGGTTATAAATGATGCAAACCCCTGCTTACCTCTTTTGTTGCGTCTCCAGCGATGCGACTGCGTCTGACAGTGACTGTAGTCCACACAGTTCAGCACGATCAGAGCAAACGAGAAAAGTCGAAACTGCATCTGGGCGGCTGGACGTCTTCTTTCGATTCAGGTTAGAAGTGGCAAAAATGTGTCTAAAGGTGTCTTTTATTTTCCTCTTTCCCCCCTCCCAGAATCTTTCCCCCGGTCCGTAGAAGTGGTTTTAATGTATAGATTTTTCCAGTCTGGATTGCGAGAGTTTGCAAGTCCGCAGTTCGGCGCGTTACTCATTAGACGGGCGTTCGGTCCGCGAAGCGTGAAGTCATTTTAAGTCGAGAGAACAAAAAGAATATCATAAAAGAAATGTCCCGACAGTCTGTAAATCAAAAAAGAGAGTTAATAAAACGGTATACTCTATGTAAGAAGGTATGTGTCTATAACGCGCCGCGAAGCATCTAATAAACCGACACAACTTTTAATTCAGAGAAACGCCTCATAATAAAGTTATTCTGCCGTAACATCCTCAAACACGCTGCGAAACGTTTCAACACAGGAGGTGTGATAACAGAAACACGCGGATTATGGGGATGATACCTGAAGTGTGAGAGAGAGAGAATTAAAAAGTCCAATCCGTGTGAGAAACTTAATATCAAGTTCCTTCAGAAAGCCAGAGTGGACTTGGCGCATACAGCATCCCTCTCGGGAAAGTTTGGCACTTTTCTTAGTGTAACGACGCCGGGAAGATCCGCTACGCGCAGCGTTATTACAAGTCGCGGTGGGGAAAAAAAATGAACTCTCCTCAGGTTATACTCCGTACATCTGGTCCTCAAAAAGGCGTTTATGTCGAACACCTGAAGGTGATCAGGAGGAGTGTGTGCAGCGTCGGGGCGGATGAAGGTGTCTGTCTTCTTCTAGTGGTCCTGATGCTTGCCCGCTTTTACTATTTAAGCCGCTCTTGTCACGTGGAGAGCCGCAATAACACCGCGCCGGGCTCCCCTTGACTTTTTGGAAGAAGCCCCCTCCGGCCAAAAGAGGGCCAACCGCTTCCATTTTTTAAAAGGGAAAAAAAAAACATTTCCAATCTGATCCACGCAATTAAGCGCAATTGGTTACGAGCCGAACGAAAAATCCGAACGGGTCACGACTTAACGAGCTTCCTCCGGGTCCTAGTGCAAGTCTGAAATTAAAAGTGATCTCATATGATCTGATTAATCTCATGTTTCCACAGCTGCTCGTTTCCTTAGTGTTTTTCTTTCCTTTTTTCTTCTCATTCGATTTGTGATTTTTCCTTTTCGGGATGGAACAAGGAAAATCAACATTACCATAAGGGGAACTGTTTCTAAAAGTAGAAAGAGTTGGTCAGACTAAACACTAAAACTTACAAACGACTTATTTTAGCGCCACAAATCACTGAAATTACTCATTAACTTTCGAGTTTGTGGCGCGTTTCTATGAGCACTTCGTTATTACACAGCGATAAGAATTTCAGGCTGCGTTATTATTAGTACATTTCTCCGTGTAAGGTTTTATTGTTGGAAACAGCAAAGTCTGTTCTAAATAACCCAGACAGTGGATAAATGGAGTGCCTGGGTAGGAGCGTATCTACTGTGCAGTAGGCAGCTTTATTGTAAGCATCTGTGCACCTACCGACTTGTTCAAGTTTAGAAATTAAATTCGAATGTTTTACCCAGCTTGACCACTAGGTGTGGCACTTAATCTTTTATTTATTTGCCCTTTTTATGTCGCACACTTTTTGGTCTCAACTTCCAGTATGATTTACACACAATAAACGAAAAAGCCCATAGAATGAGGTTTGGATAAACTCGGGCTGGAGTACGCAGGCCAGACTGGCTTCTGGTCAACCGCTATTAAGTCACATAGTGGCTCTGACAGACCGGGAACGTGTCTCACAGATGACAAAAAAGTCCTGTCATTAAATCTTATTCTTCATTTAAGTCTGGATTCTTACACAGAAAGGCAGAAATTATTGATCATATTTGTGAGGTGTTCAAAGTAGACGACATAAAATAGGCTCAGCTGGATTAATTGTCTGTTAAGGTGCACAAAACTTTTGGGAAAAACTGTTTCAGAGAACCTCAATGTACACCTTTAGTTATACTCTTAGGCTGGTTTCTTGTTCATGGATTAAGCCTAGTCTTGGACTAAGTTGTAGTACCAATGGAGATTTACCATTCAAACTCAAAACTAGTCTAGGACTAGGCTTAGTCCTCAACAGGGGAATTGGCCCTTAGGACATATTGCCCTGTCTAGGATTAAACCTAATCCTAGACCAGCTTTGATATTCAGGAGTATATCTCATCTGATTCTGCAACTTAATCCAAGACTAGGCTTAATCCATGTTCAAGGATCCCGCCCATAAAATAAAACATGAAGTCCAACCGCCCAGTTTCTCAGACCTTCCTAAAAACGTGCAAATTCATACCTATATGATTAAGCTATTTTACACACTTTAATGCAGAATATTTCAATGGATGTATTCCTGCAGCATTTCCTAAAAGTCTCTTACATAACACGGCTTAGAATTGTCAAACCAAAAAAACAGCCGGAGTTGAATTCTTAAATTATTTACAGATGGCCATTACACATTAAGGAAGAACTTTTACAGTATAACTCAAACAACAATCAAATCTGGCCAATACAACCACTCAGTATTTTGGCAGATGGAAGAAGACTTTAATCTCCACACTGACATAAAAACGATGCCCTTGATAACCATAATACACTTTAAATTGCACTTTTTAATTCTGTTTGCTGGAGTATGTGGTGAAAAATGAGTCATTACTTATTGACATTTACAGAAAAGCCATGTTTTAAGATTGCAAATATTTTGACCTAAGTAACGTAACTCATCTCTGAACGTCATTTTTCTCCAAACTGATTCAAAAACAAATTTCGGTGCCAACTTTGTAGCAAAAGGACAAATATTGCATTCCATAAACACCCCTTATTTCAACTTCAAATGCTTTGACCTTCTTACCCCAAAAACCCGGATACAATCGAGAAAAGTTCACAAGCCTCCCCTAACCGAAATCTGACATTTCGCCTGTTTGTTTGTTACTTTATTTTGAGTGAAGTGAGCAGCGTTGTGGTGCGTGGGCTTGTCAGCCACAAGTTGATGTCTCACTAAAACAACATCTGAGACAGCACTCTAAAGGTGGACGTGATAATTAAGGGCTGGGAAGGGGTTTTATTATCATACTGTGTCATAGTGAAGTAACGGTAAACCAATCACTTCAGCCACACTTCCCTCCTTCCATCCCTCCGTCCGTCCGTCCCTCCTTCACGGCCTCCCACCCGGCATCTCGCTGCCTCGTTTTCTTTCTCCCTGGGAAAGTAAAGGTGACGTCAACGTTTTAGCCAGTTGGCTGTGAGCCTGAACACTATGGCAGCTGTAAGCCCCCTTCTCTCTCTTTCTCTCTCTCTCTCTTCACTCGTCCGGGGAGACAGAACTCATAAATGTGTCAGCTGATGGAGAGGCCAAAACAGACAGAAACGTCGGCCGAGTCTTAGCCACTCTGTTTGTGAGAGACATTTGGGGGAAGGGAGGAGGGAGGGAGGGGAAGAAACAGAAAGAACGCATCTGCAGTGATAGAGATGATGAGATGAGAAGGAAGGAAGGGGGGTAAAGGTGGAGAGGGGCATTAAGATGATTGTGTTCTTGGCTAAATGGAGGGTTATGAGTCCCGAGCATCGCTGCGTATAGGCAGCAGGAATGACTGGCACTGGATGCTAGAGCTGGGCAATTAATCGAAAATTACTCAGAACCGACACTTAGAACCTTTAATCAACGTAATTCTGCCCAAAATTGTGTTAATACTTCACCTAGTGCGTGTTCATGTGTAAATCACACTACCGTGTCTGTTATCACATGACTCATCCAGTTTGCGACTACATTTGTGTTACCTTCTGGAGACGCACCGATCCAACTTTTTCAGTTCCAATACCGGTGCCGATACTTGGGCTTTGGGTATGGGCCGATCCCGAGTACCGATCCGATAGCAGTTTTTAATTAATAAGTTGTGTATTTCTCTGAGGTGGAGATTAAGGAAATACTTGACTTAAATAGTTTTCCTAACTAAAACAATGCAATAATTACACACCCATACGTAAATGCTAAATTATTTATTATTAAAATAACATCTCAAAAATTATTCCTTTAAACACACTTCTGTAATTTTGTGACGCTCCCTAATCCTGCGGCACCAAAACCATCAGGAACACAGGGGTTGTGAGTGAGAGCTGGTGGTATTAACGAAATTTAACAGTATAATGGTGCGATTTGTTTTTGGGGTTGTGGTGTGCTGCGTTGCTTGTTCTGCTCATTGTCATATCAATGTGCGAATTTAGCGTGAATAAAACAGCTTTATCGCAGTGCCACTTCCCACGCAGAACCTACCATTTACAGATCGGCTAATGTCACCGATACCCAGTCACCAGCTACTTGACTCATTATCAGACCAATATCTGATCCACATATCGGATCGGTGCCATCCCTATTACCTTCAGATATTTTAAAATGAAAATTTAATTACAAAAAATAGCCCAGTTTTAACAGCCAAAAATATGTGGAACACAAACGTCGTCAGTGAGCAATGATGGCAAAAAAATTCCAACACAATGGTGGCGCAGTAGTTGGCGCTGCCACCTCACAGTGAGGAGATCCTGGGTAATTAATTGTGACTGAGGTAAACGTTCAAAATGAACTGCGATACTGATTTGAGGTCATTTTGCCCATCCTTACATCCTTACTTTTTTTCCAGGTCATAAAAATGTATTTGGCCACAAGATGTAAAGCTTGTCAGTGAACTATGAGGGCCAAACCGTAAAAACAAAATCATTCATTAATGGCATTCATGGTAAAATGTTTAATCGTGATACTGATTTGAGGTCATATCACCGACCCCTACCTGATAGTTCAATGAACGAGTTGTCATCACCTTTCCGTGCCCTTTTACCCTCACTTTCTCCCATTGGGGGAATTGCGTCTGCCGCATCGGAGCGGTCAGCCGTAAAACGCAGCAGACTAAACAATCGTTCGTCATAAAATGTCCATACTAGGCCTCGAACCTCCTACCGTCCCGCTCGGTGACTCAGCGCACATTAAAACTTCATCAGTTAGCCGAAGGAGGGCCGACCACTTCGGCCTCAACCACCGTTTGTAACATCCAGAAATAAGAAAACAAGGAAAAGGGTTTTGTAAGCGTATTGTTTTTTTATTGAACACCAGATGTAATGAACCTAGCATTAAAACCACGGCCTGCCTCTCTCACTCGCTCCTTTGAAGGGCATGAGAGAGGAGGTCAGCGCGTCTCAGAGCGGAGCAGGAACGCTGGAGAGTAACAGTGGACGAGGTGATGGCAGCAGTCTCATCTCAATAAAAGCCTGAATCCTGACCAGCCCAGTTGGGAGTCTGCAGAGAGAAGGGAGACATGATCACAGCTTTAATTTACGTCATTCACGCAGAGTTAGGTTTTAAGTCACTTGATGATGGTCAGACTGGTTTTGTTTGTATCACAGTATTAACTGGGGGTCAAGATTCAATTTAAAACGTAGTGAAAAGTACACACGGAACCCCACTTCAAACACAAAATATTTAAGCATCAAGTTGAACAAAAAAGTTCCATAAAAATCTCAAATAAACTGCAACAAAGTGAATATTATGGGCTGGCATTGACCTAGAGGTAGGAAGCTCACTATATAACACAAGGTTGTAGGTTCAAATCCAACTCCATCCTACCACCACTAGGTGCCTGAGCAAGACCCTTAACCCCAAGTTGCTCCAGGGAGACTGTCCCTGTAATTAGGAATTGGAAGTTGCTCTTGATCAGAGTGTCTGCTAAACGCTGGAAATGTAAATTATACCTTAAGCGTTCAGCTAAAATACCTTGCAGAACCCATAAATTGTTAATAATTGTCTGGAGCAAAGCGTCTCTGACGGACCAGCAATAGACCAGCGTTATTCACGACGTTGTTCCTGTTTCCATGCCAAAGTAAACTGGAACTGCAAACATTTGCTCATTTTATTGTTCATTGTTATATTTAGAACAATTGTTATATTCATTTGAATTTTTATGCCGTAGCCAGAAAATCACCAAGCAATGTCATTAGGATGTAATTTCAGGGTGTTCAACTGATTCTGACCCAGGGACCACACTCAGACTAAGCACTCTGAGTGTGGAGGGAGTATTTTTTAAAATTACTTTAGAGATATTTGCAATAAATTGATTATTCATAAAGATGCCCAAATCAACTGGAAATGTTTTGAAAAATGAAAAAAGGAATCATTTTAAAGTGTTATTTCAGTCGTGATGCAATGCAATGCCGCTGTGGACCACTAGGTTGAAAACCTCCATTATATTTGATTATGATATGCCACTGCATCGATGCAGAATCGTCCACATCGAGTATGGGATTAATTTCAACACCCCTAGTGATCATAGCGTGAGGGGCAGTATAATAACGTCATTCCAAATGAATAAACTCAAATTCGGACGATCGCTCAACATTTGCCATGGACTTGGTTTGAACTGATTCACAGCGTAGTGAAGACTCGGGCCAAGTCCACACGTAAACGGAGCTTTTTCTATGCGTTTTGGCCTTTCGTCCACACGTAAATGGCGTTTTGGGTCAGTGAAAACGGAGGCTTTTGAAAACTCCGGCCAAGCTGGCGATTTTTGTAAACTCTGTTTCTGCGTTTAGGTGTGGACTAGAAAAACGAAGATTTTGAAAAACGGACCGTCACTCATATGACGTCACAGTATGCGCCGTGTCTACCTTAGGTTTTCATCTACAATGCAAGGCATGCTTTTGACAGCGTTTTTGGCGATTGCGTGTGGACGGAGATATTTTCGAAAACGAAAAGCGTAAATCTCCGCTTTCAGAAATACCCGTGTACGTGTGGACATGGCCTCAGCCTTGAACTGAAACAACAAAGTGAAATAACAAATTAGGAACCGCACATCTCTTCTTCTTACTTTCTTGACTCAGACAATACTGAAACGCATACATCTTTCTCTAAAAGCGCAAAGGGTGTAATGAATCGTGTAACGAGGGGATCCTGAGGCAGATAAATGATCTCGCGCAGTAGAGTTTGTGTGGTATAAAAGGGCCGCATTGGTGCTCTCTCCGTCTTTAACAACCTGTAGAAATGTCCTTTTTCCCCCCTTAAAAACACCCCGAAAACGAGGCTATAAAAGAGTTACTACTTAGCACGCAGTATAAGTAAATGACCTCTGATTTGTGTTTGCACATGTGTTGGAAGATGTGACATTAAAAATCAATTCACAAGGATTGGAAAGGCATATGAGGGTTAGGGTCCCCGTGGGCCAATCAGCAGATCCAACACACACAAATACGAGTGCGCGCACACACGCACACAGACACAAAGATCAAACAGCAAACTGACTGGACCTCGAGCAAAACATCTGTGGTGATTCCTACGTGTAAATGCAGGGAACTCCGTCTCGAAGTGGAGTTCACAGAAGCTGGGGTGTGTGTGTGAGAGAGGGAAGCAGTGCGTGCTGCTATTTACTCTGCAGCGTTGAGTCACTGGACAGCAGCCCTTGTTCTTTATGGCCGTCCCGCCATCTACCTTGTCATTAGCGCTTTGAAGAAGAGTGGCATGATGAAAGCGTTGGCTCTGTTAAACTTGCTCTTACTGGTTTATACCGTGTAAAGATAGCTCAGGCCTGATGGCTGTTGGACATTCTTCTCAGGACAGATTGCTTTCGTGTGTAAACTACAGGGCTCGGCTTAAACGCAGAGAGAGAGAGATGAGATCAGATAAAAGTTGGACCGAAACGAGCGTCTGTGGGAGTGTGTGTGTGTGTGTGTGAGAAACAAAAGGCACTCTGACCTCATTCCTGTTGTTGTGGCTCAGCTTCTTCTCGATGTTCATGGCCAGCATCTGGCTGCGGAATGACAGGCTCTTGGTCTTCTCGATCACTTGCTGGTACGGTGACACGGCGTTGTTGCCC
The DNA here is from genome assembly GCA_032718565.1 of Distichodus sexfasciatus. NCBI lineage: Eukaryota > Metazoa > Chordata > Actinopteri > Characiformes > Distichodontidae > Distichodus > Distichodus sexfasciatus. Next base: position 650,008 of record JAVGVS010000205.1, on the reverse strand, counting down.
ATCACCACGTGACCCTAACACATGATAGAAGACCCAGATCGAAACCAAGTTAAAGCAAACCTCCGTTTCTCAACACAGCAGAACTGTGCTCCAAACACTGGACGCCATTATCAGTAGGGATGAAGCGATCCAACTTTTTTTTAGTTCTGATACCAATCCCGAGTGCCGATCCGATTGCAGTTTTTAATTAATAAGTTGTGTATTTCTCGGTTTTCCTAACTAAAACAACATAATAATGACACTAAATTCTTTATTCAGGGTTCCCACACCTTAGTTAACATCAAACTCAAGGACCTTTCAAGGACTTTCCAGGACCAATATCCTCAAATTCAAGGACCACACGCGGCGGCATTTATCTACTGCTACCGCTGAATATGTTATCAATTCTGCACATAGCAGAATGTTGGTCTTTTGTGTCCTTCGCCAACCACTCCGCACAGCTTTCTTTGGCAAGCCATGCATCCTGGAATTTGCATTTTCCGGGCATCCAGACGCGACGACTCTTCAAAAACTTCACTTCCACTCTGACTCAGCGTAACTCTGGTTGCACCTAAAGCGGCTACGCACACGTCACGTTGACTACGTACAGGAAACACAAGAATGTAGTGCCAAAAATGTACAGAAGAACAAACGAACTTACGCAAATAAAAGTCGGCGTAGGCATAGATTTAAACAAACTTGTGGTGGCAAAATAATAACGTTAACGGCGGTCGTCATCCATGAAATTTCAATTCCCAAAAAGTATTCAAGGACTTTCAAGGACGGTGTCTTTTTATGCCTGTTTTCAAAAACTTTCCAGGGCCTTGAACTTATTTGTTCAGATTCACAAACTTTCAAGGATTTCATGACAATCTCTAATCCTGCGGCGCTAAAACCATCAGGAACAGAGATCGCGAGCGAGAGCTGGTGTTGTTAAGGAAATGAAACAGTATAATTGCTTTTGGGTTTGTAGTGTGTTGCGTTGCTTGTTCTGCTCATTTTCATATCAATATGTAGAAATTAGCATGAATGTTGAACAACAAGCCAGCTTTACCGCTGTGCCACTTACGACGCGTAACTAATTGTGCGAGCAGATACACAAACATAGAAAAACCTCTAATGTAACTGAACAGATTGTCTCTGAATCGACCTGATGCCGCCGATACCCGCTTCAGCTACTTGAGTCGTTACCGGACTGATATACTGTACGATCCACGTATCAGATCTGTGCATCCCTAACTATAAGGCTGAGGGATTTGGGAGATTACAGGGGTCCTGAGCCATAACGCAGCTTTTCCCAGTCTCAGTGCAGGAGTACGTCTGAGATGGAGGCCCTCGTTAAGGTGGTGCTGGAACATAGTGACCTGAGAGACTGTAACTAAAGGATTCTCATATAATAATAATAATAACAATCTGTATTTATATAGCACCTTTCATACATCAAAATACAGCTGAAAATGCAACAATAAAATTAGGAAAAAGAGAAGCAACGAGCAGTAAGAGAATTTAAGTATAAAACGATAAATGATTGTAAACAAATCAGACAAATAAAAAGAGAAAGAACTAAAAACTAAATATTTAAAAATATTATTTTACATGGGGAGGAATAGGGAGGGACACAATAAAGTAAGAGTCTTTCAAAGCCAAGGTAAAGAGATGAGGTTTTAAAAGCTTTTTTAAAACAGGGAAGTGATTCAGCTTCTCTAATTGGTGCTGGTAGTGTGTAATGACTAAAAGCTGCCGCCTCCTGACTGGATTTCTTATTAACTCATGGTACGGGGAGAGTCGTAGAGTTGGACGATATACAAGTATAAACATAATCAGGGAGCAAGTCACTGATGACGCTGAAGATGTGTCAACATCAATATTTTCAATTCACTCCTTGTTTGTATTAGTTTAAATTCATATATTTTAATATGCTTCCTGTATCAAATTGTATCAAATATTATTCCTTCACCATTCCAACCTAAACGCTGCATGAATGAAGTCTGCCCATTTTGGCTTGGCTGCAGTCAACGCGACATTGTGAAACAACATGGCAAAGTCCCACTCAGTCGCTAAAAAGATTCAAGTCTAACACTTTCCAAAGACGACATGCTTCAAACGCGCGGCAGTGCTACAAATCATCAGGAAGCAAGATGTTCTCTTGCCTGTGCCACGTGCATTAAATCATGTTTCAGAGATTTTTAACAATGATTATTACCGCTGATACTAAATACACTCACACTTGAACCTACAAGCCTGCTTGCTACATAAAATAATTGGTTGAGAAAACGTTTAGGCTGGGGCCGTTGGTAGCGTAATGGTCAGGGTGTTCGCCCCGTCATCCGAAGGTCGCCGGTTCGAGTCCCGGATCTGTAAAAAGTTACCACTGAGGTACTCATGAGCAAGGTCCCGCCCCAAGCACTGCCAAAAAGCTGACCACTGCTCCTTCACGGACGGGTCAAACGCAGAGGTCACATTTTGCTATGGGTGTGTGCTGTGCTGTGGTGCGTTCACAATGACAAATAATCACTCATCATTTTAGTGGGCTTATTTTACAATGATAAATGGTGACTGTGTGTGTGTGTGGGTGTGTGTGTGTACACTGGATTTGTCAAGACGCAATATAGTTACTACAGATGAACGGTAAGGGAATTATTGGCCGATATCCGATATTTTCACGCTTACGTCTGTCGATACTGATCTCGATAAATGAGGAAGGCAGAGTTGAGCGTGTAAAGACAAGACATTTCTAACACAGCGCCAAGTCAAGCCAGCGTGAAAGCAGAGTGGAGCGAGGGTGGAGCGTTTCCAGCGTAGTGCACAACACTTTAAGTCACTTCCTGCACTATATGGTGTACCAAGTCAAAATAGGGCGCGTGTGACACTCCATGTGCACTACCTAGTACACAGAGAGCCGCTAATCTACAACCCCGCCTATTTCCTGAGATGCATACTACCAAAAAGTATAATAAGAGCGTCTTACCTACCATACTATTAAGTGCGGCAGTACGCAGCTCGGGACACAGCCCGTGTGCGAGCTCACATTTGCTAAGCGAGGTAAACACACTAGATAGTTTAACATTTTTGGCGTGCGCAGGCAGAGTTGATAAAGACGAGATTCTGTTTGCGAACGTTCCACTGCGTGCTCAGACTTTTGGCACAAAATAACGCTATACATTGTAAGACAGAAGGCGTGGGCCGTATAAAATCCCACCTCGGACTTCGGACATGCCTGGCACAAGCGCTACCTTTCAGACGTACAATATATGCTCTATAAAATATCGGTGGAAAATATTGGACTTTAAAAAAAGTAATCATCGTCCGATTGCGATATATGATTCTTATATTATCGTACATCCCTAATACTTTATTTCTCCTCTTATTTTAAGTTGAATTCTTTATTCCGAGAATGCCCATATTACCTCTAATTGAAGCCTGTTTAGTTTGACAAATAAATAAAACAGTCAATAAATTAATCAATAAGACAATAGTGGCAGCCCTAAGCATAGCTATAGCAATCTCTGGGCAGATGTTTGACAGCCCACACAGAACAGCAGCTAAAAGGCGTCGGGAGGTGTGAGAGAAACGGGAGAAAAGAGGGGAACGAGTACGCTGAGAGTGAGGACACTCGAGATCGTATCTTACAGAATAAACAAATAGGAGCAGAAAGGCTCTTGGCTTACCAGCTTGGAGTCAATTTTAGCATCCAGCCTGGCGTTGCGAATGAGGTTGACGATCCATCTTTCGGCTTCCTCGGGAGTCATGTTCAGCTTGTCTGCCAGCATGCTGAGGACAAACAGAAGGCGGTTAGGGACAGACGGCAAGTTTGTGAGGTCTAGACGTGCAACACAGAACTCGAACTTTTGCGCGACTCGCTCTCAGCTAGGGCTGGGCGATAATACGACCCCAAATCAATACCACAGTTAAACATTTAAACTTGATTATGTTTGAAAAGTGAAAGTGAGTGATTGTCATTGTGAACACACCACAGCACAGCACACAGTGCACCACAACCAAATGTCACCTCTGCATTTGACCCATCCGTGAAGGAGCAGTGGGCAGCTAACAAGGGCAGCGCCCGGGGAGCAGTGCTTGGGGACGATACCTTGGCCATGAGGACCTCAGTGGCAAATTTAGTGGTCTGGGATTCAAACCGGCAACCTTCTGATCACGTTACGCCACCAACTGTCCCAAATGATTAATGGAGAATAATTTGGTTTTGGCTATTTTTCTGTTTATTTTTTGCGCTCAAAGTTCACAGTCAAGGTTTGTATGGTAAATACAGCCTGCGATTAAAGCGGAGATGGTTTTTCTAATGAAAGTGTATTTTTTTTCTGGGGGCCTCGATTGCCTGTCCCCCCCCGCTGCCCTCGCCTTGGGTCAGGGATGGGGGGGCGCTGTGTCCCCCGACGACGTCAACCTTTACCACTTCCAGTGACAAACCAGTTCACACATACACACACGTGTATACATACGCATGTAAATGTGTGGGTTTCTGTATGTATGTGTATATATATCTCTATTTATACTGTTACTATTTTATATATATATATATATATATATATATATATATATATATATATATATAATATATATATATATATTATCATCATTATTAGTTTGTTTGTTTGTTTGGGTTTTTTTTGGTTGTTCCTGTTGATGTTGGGGTTTTGATAACCGTTCCCTTTTTGATTTCCTTTTTCTTCTTCTTCTTCTTCTTATTGTTATTATTAATAATAATAATTCCCCCCCTTCTTTCTTTTTTTTCCCCTTTGTTTGTTTATTTGTTTGTTTGTTTGGGTTTCTGTTTTTTCCCCTCAATCAGTCCCCTTCTTTTCCAAAAGATGCGTCAGGGCATGTATATTTTAATTTTCAGTGATTATTCTGATGCATGTCCACCGCGTTATTGTGACGTGACTCATGTGGAACGCCATCTTGCACAAAAATGAGTTACAGGGCAAAATGAGTCCAAACTGGCTAAAAATGGCCAAAACGTCAAGATTTCTTCATTTTCAATTAATTAATCTGAATTTTTCCCCACTTTATAACGTTAGAGAGTAAAACATAAATCTAGAAAAATAGATACAGACAGTTTGGTTTATTAAAAATGCTGGAAATGAAAGGGTTTCACCTTCTTATCCAATTAATAATCATTTAATCGAAAAAATAATCGGCAGACTAATCGATTAACAAAATAATTGTTAGTTGCAGCCCTAATAAACAGAGTTATAAAAATAACAAATGCATTTTCATGGGTAAAATGACATTTATTAGAGGTTCTACATGTCAGTTTCTATCAATTTTCAGCTAACTGCTCATCCCTCACATACGCTCAGGCACACGTGCAGGAAAAGGCGTCATTGGGATCTGACCTCATCTAAGTGCGGGTGAATAGAGAGCTGGCCGTCAAAGCTCGGCATTCCGAAGAGTATTGGAGAGTGACAAATGCCTTTCATTATGTAAGCCAGGCAATAATGATGATTCGCGCCAAGACCGAGAAACCCGTAAAAAAGGAATACAATTACATCATTTTGAGGAGATGGAGTGAGGTCGAAATAACGATGACAGACAAATGAAAATGTCCTTCCAAAAGTGGAGACGAGATGAAGTGAGTCTAGGAGAGTGAGTCCATTAGAGTCGGGTCGCTAACGCTGGCCCCTTGAATCATCAGGCCTCCCTTAAGGTCCTCTTTACTGGCCACACACTCTTCTGATGTCAGAGTGGACCAGAAACTGTCCCTGAAATGGAGGATAATGGGCCTCATTCACCAATAAGTTTGTTAGTCTACTTAAGTCTGTGACAGATTTGTGGCGTCCTTAGATCGCTCGCAAGTTCGTTCCTATAATCGTTGTTATAGTATTGCACAGCCGTAGAACTGAAGAGCACACAGTGTGAACACAGCACAGCACACAGTGCACCACAACCAAATCTGACCTCTGTGTTTGACCCATCTGTGAAGGAGCAGTGGGCAGCTGACGAGCAGCGCTTGGGGACCTTGCTCATGAGTACCTCTGTGGTACCTTTACCGGTCCGGGAATCGAACCGACAACTTTTCCAATCACAGGGCCAACTGCCTGACCATTACGCTACCAACTGCACTTATTAAGTAAGACAGTAATCTTGCACAAACAGGCAATGCAGTAAAATTTCCATAAGAGCACTCTTCACTGCTTGCAGATTCTGTTCCAGATTTACATTACATTTACAGCATTTAGCAGACGCTCTTATCCAGAGCGACTTACATCAGGGGCAGCTGGTGGCGTAACGGTAGGGTGTTCGCCCCGTGATCAGCAGGTCGCAGGTTCGAATCCAGGGCCAGTAAAGTTACCGCTGAGGTACTTGTGAGCATGGTACCGTCCCCAAGCTTGTCACGGATGGGTTAAATGCAGAGGTCACATTTGGTTGTGGTGCACTGTGTGCTGTGCTGTGGTGTGTTCACAAATAATCACTCACTTTCACATTTCCACAGTTCCCCTGACAGCAACTTAGGGTTAAGGGTATTGCTCAGGGACCCAGTGTTGGTAATGCCAGAGGTCGGATTCGAACCCACAACCTCTTGGTCCGAAGGCGAGTGTCCTACCACTAGGCCACCAACGACCCACATGTCAGGATCTTCGTTTTAAAAAAAAGAAAAAAAAAGTCTTAAAGGTTGGTAAATGAGGCCCAATGTTCTGACTTGACCCAAATACGTCATCAAGAACAGGGAGACTGTGAAGGTTCCAGTGCTCTTTTTAATTAAAAGTCTTTTCACACCATCTCGCTGGCGCTCCGCCCTCACTCCACTCTGCGTTCACGCTCGCTTGACTTGGCACTGTATTAGAAATGTAAAAACTACGGCGTTATTTTTGTTTATGAGCAAAATATCTTGTCTTTACGCGATCAACTCTGCCTTCATTTTTCGGCATCGGCAGACAGACACACAAAAAATATCAGATATCGGCATCGGTCAATAATTCCTATATCGCCCATCCCTACTAATTAAAGTCAGAGTCTGAACTAAAACTTGATAAGACATTGTACTCACAAAAGTTACTACATCACTTTCATTAAGAATAACAACCATATTGTTTAAGTGAGTGACTGTCATTGTGAACACACCAGAAGCACACAGTGCACCACAACCAAATGTGACCTCTGCATTTAACCCATCCGTGAAGGAGCAGTGGGCAGCTAACAAGCGCCCGGGGAGCAGTGCTTGGGGACGGCAGCTTGCTCATGAGTACCTCAGTGGTGACTTTACCGACCCTGGTTTCAAACCTGCGACCTGCTGATCACGGGGTGAACATCCTACCGTTACGCCACCAAGTGCCCAACTATTGTTGTAAAATATCAGGGTAAAGGGTGAAAAGTTAATCCTGCTGCTACTGCAGTTAAATTCTAAATACTGTAGCATGTTGTGTCCCCTCCGCCTCCTCCACCCTTTGTTACTTTATATTTCAATTGTATTCATATTGAAACAAGATACTTGTCATATTGTCATTCACAATGCACACTGTATGCAGTTTCTGGGCTTTAAATGTGTAATTATTTACATCCAACACTAGTCTGTGAAGTACTGAGTGACCAATACTAGGCAATAAAATTTTCCGTCTCATAATCTTCATTATTTTAAAGTTAGTTAAACGTGTCACGTTGTGAGTGGCAAGACTCAGTGCCGATTCCAATGGCGACGTGCAAATCAACCTGCTAATGTCCTCTATGCACTTAGCTCAACAACAACACAAACGCAAGTGACAGATTTACAAAGAGCAACAACTTTTATTACAAAAAAGCCTTTCATGCGCGCTGGGCTGAGTCTAGCCAGGCCTGACAGCTGATATCATTTACTCCTTCTGCAACCTGCAGAAAACGACACATGACAAGTACGACTGCTCATAGCGCTCATTATTTAGGATCCAGGCAGCCCAAAGTGCCAGTTGTCAAATCAGGAGGGCCACGCTCGTGATGGTTAACATGTGTCCAAAAAAATCAAGCAGGGACCCTTATTGATGTTGGAGACGGAAAAGCTGCTCGGCTCCAGACACCGGGGAGGAAAACATGAAAGCCGCGCTCTTCCACATCGCCGAAACGCCCAGCGAAGCACGTTGCCGACTGATTGCCAGTTACGGCCAAAAAGGCACCGGAAACCAGTTCGAACGCTGGGCCGTTCAGGACACCTCTCGTCAGAGCTGTATTTTTATGGAGGGAGAGCAGAACTACACTCTGGTTCTTCTCAGGAGGAAAGGAAAGTATCAGGGGCCTCTTCAACCAATTCAAATTTGAGTGTTTACTGGAAACGAAGCAGCAGCTGTTTACTTAATCGCATGATGCTTTAGACAGTGTGATGATGTAAACCACTAAGGGATTAATAAATGAGTTGACAACTATTTTAATAATTATTTATAATCACGTGGCTTTGGTTTTGTGGCAAAATAAACACATTTTTCCAGTATGAAGAGGAGAAACAAGACGACGGGTTTTGGGTCATTTAAACATTTTCACTGTAACGTTGATGTGTGTATTCTATTGACTTCTCTACAATATAATTCATGTAATATAATTCAACAAAACACACACAGAAAATGTATGTATTTATTATATAAACTGCTAATATATTCAGAAAGACGAACAGAAATGATCTGTGCCCTTTAATCACAATTTCACCACCATCACACGTCCCAATATTATACTTCATTATTTATCTTACCTCAAAATATATTTAAAGGCTTTTTCTCTAATTTTCTAATTAAGAAAACAGAAAAGAGAGAAGGCTAGTGGAACCCCGAATTTTACCGCAAAAACACCATAGAAAAGTAGCAGTGTAGAAAATGTAGAAAAATGGTCAAAAAATAGAAATGAGATTGCATGGCAGTGTGATCAAGATCATGATTTTTTTTAGAATTAATTATCATTTCAAGTGTAGTGCACAACATTTTAAGAAAAGGTCACTTCCCGCCCTATGTGGCGTACCAAGTCAAATAGTCGCGTATGACACTCCATGTGCACTACCTAGTGCATAGAGAGCCGTTAAGAGCCGATTTTGCTCCTACACGTTCCACTGCGTGCTCCGAATTTCAGCACAAAATAACAGCATACATTTTAAGACAGAAGGCCAGGCCGTATGAAATCCAACCTCAGACTCTGGACATGCCTGGCACAAGCGCTACCTTTACGATGTACAATAAAAATCATAAAATATCGAGTGAAAATATCAGGCAAATCTAAGCATCGGTCCAATGCCGATAAAGCAATTATCGGCCGATTTAAATATGATTCCGCTATTATCGCGCAGCCCTACACTACCCACACTACACTACAGGCCCCTACAACCTGGGAAAACACAACTACGAGGACTCATTTCACTTATCCTTATTACAAAGACGTATTCATAACGAGAACGGACACGCTTATTCCAAAAAAAAAAAAGTGGTGGGAGAGACAGAGAGAGAGAACGCTGGACCTTACTGCCTGACCAAGCTCTTAAAGCCCGACTGGCTTCTTGTGCTCCGGGTCTCATTTTACGCCGCTCCGACCCGCGTCCCCCGGGGGAGGAGGGAGGTTGCTGGGGATCGTTTTCACTTCGACCCCTGTCCAAGCGCTGGCTCCTTACCGCCGATCTATCCAGTTGCGAGTGTGTGCCGGTGGGACCGGGCCGAGCCGTCTCACTTCAGGAGACTCGCGCTTAAGCCGAGAGGTCAGGCGTGAAGGCCGGGACAAGTCGGGTCCAGGGAGAGAGAGAGACAGAGAGCGAGAGAGTGCTGGACGAGGCAGAAGTGAGCCCCCCCACTTCTTTTTCAACATGGTGGGCTTTAACAAATGTATTGTTAAACACTTCCATATGAAGGCATTAAGAGCTTCCAGGCCATTTGGAGAGACCCCTGAGAGCTTGGGGAAGAAGAGATCTATTTCTCGCTCTCTTTTCGATAAAATTCCAAAACTGACCGAGTGGTTCTGTTACATAAAAAAAAAGTGGATTTTGAAAAAATTACGATTTTTAGGTCAACGATTCAATACAATACGATGTTTTGATGTCTTTCTGTGTGGAGTTTGCATGCTCTCCCCGTGTTTGCGTTGTTTCCTCCGATTTCCTCCCACAGTCCAAAAGCACGCACTATAGGTTAATTGTCGACTCTAAATTGGCCCCGTAAGTTGTGAATGTATGTGTGATTGTGCGAGTGCGTGTGCCCTGCGGTGTGTTGGTGCCTGCCCAGGGTTGTTCCCCGCCTTGCGCCTGTAAGTTCCCGGGATAGGCTCCGGTCCCCCCACGACCCTGGCTGGGATTAACCACTTGAGCCCGATCGCCCCCGGTACCAGGGGGCAGAACGGGACAGCTTTAAATAGTCGGTAAACGTAAACAAACATGCATGCGGCACATCAACATCACCGATAGAATCTCGTCTAAAAATCTCAAACAAATTCCACCTAAACAACACAATTCCAACACCAAACACATAAATAAACAAAGAACAAAAACACTGCGTAGGTCTACGTGGAAGAAATACGGCTGTAGAATCTATACCGAAAGCCGAGACTTTGCAGATATATATTTTTTTGGTAAACTTTTTTTTCTCCCCATGTTCTGCTGTGTTGCATCTTCCTTTATTCTGACCTAGTAACATGTCTGCTGATTCCACGGTAATCTCACAAGAGTTACCTTTATAATGATACCAAAAGCATCAAAATAGACATTGTGGTTGCTGAGATACACACATTTTATTTTACATTATCTTTTTTAGAGCACAAATCTGTAAAACAGTCTCAGGCCTTAACAGGTTGATCAGTTCAGATAATGAATGAATGAATAGACAAACTTTTTAGTGTGTGTGTGAAAGTAAACATGAGTGATTATTGACAAAGTTTACTTTGACTTTTAACTTTGAAACTTCTGGTTCAGAAATAAAAGTCAAACAAGTTTTAGTTTGATATTGTCTCATATAGAAAGCTGGCTAATGCCTTTAATCGCCCGACACCAAATCGTTAACCACTGAAACGATATAATATCGCAATGCGATGAAATTTGTGACTCTGCACGGCAAAACCAGTCGCTTGTCACAACGGAGGTTTCCGAGAAAAACGAGCGTTTATGTTGCGTGGGGTAAAATTTGGGATTTTTTGTTTGTGTTTTAAAACAGTGGAAGGTCTATACTGTACTGTTGTGCATAAATTTCACTGAAAAACTTACCCTTTCCATCCTAAAAACGTGACTTTCTTGAGGTGAGGAATTCAATTCCAGCAGAATGTTAAAAGTTTCAGTTTTGACCGCTCTACTTCAATATTTACGCTAAATCCACTGGTTGACTAGCGTGAAGATATTTCTCCGGAATCCATCTTCGTCTCCCGAGTTCAGTTAACCTAACGCAGGTAGGCTATCCATGTGGCTGTGAATGCAGCGTAGGCTACCGTAAATACAAACGTAGCCGCGACCGCACCAAGCGTCTGTGAGTGCTACGTCGATAGTCAACTTCAAAGGCAGATTTCTCCGTCTCTCACTTGGCGTGACAGGAGAAACCCAACTCCTTTGAATGTTGATATCTCAGTCATATGTCGTCCGATTCGTTTGATATAGGTATCGTTTTGAAGGTTGATTTATGCCTTTTCATGAAAACATAACTCAATTTTGAGAATTTGCAAGAAGCGACTGGTTTTGCCGTGGAGGGTCACATTTGTGATATACAACCCTAACACATACACACCGGTTCAAAATCTCACCTATTTCTACAGACAAACCTTTCTGGTCGTTAACAAGGAAAAGGATCCTACAGGAACAAGAGCGCCTAAACGAGCCAAGAATCCTAATCAATTCCAGACTATCAAGCAACTGGAGGTTTTGGATAGAGTCGGATCAAATTCCAGGTTTCAACCTTCAACTTCAGACCCTTCCTAGAATGGGAGAATTCATAAAAATGTAATCAGAATGAATTAATAGAGAAATATCCAGCCATGAGTCAGTCATTTCTGCAGAAACAGCTGCTCATTTGTGAAGTGTAAATGTAAAGTAGATTGTGCAGGTGCTGCACCCTTGCTGGGTTTTAGATGTCGGACTGCTTTGAGGTTGATGAGAGCTGTTAGCACGGCTACAGTCAGTGGCCGTGTTTCTTGACTCATACAAAAAGGAGAACAAAAAAAAAATGGACAGCTGTAGAGAGACGACTAGTTATGGAAAGCTTGTTAAACAGTCAGGAGCACTGCTCTGCCTCCTAGTTCTGCGCTCTGTCACTGGAACGCTAATAAGAAGCAGACCTGAGGGAGAAAAGCAGTGACACCCGCCCAATTCTCTCCCTCGCCCTCTCCTCCCCGCTCCCTCGTTTCCACAGATGGAAAAACCTGGCCATTCAAAGCATCGCGTGTCTTCTCTGGAAAGCTACGATGCAGTGTATATACCGTAAAAAGGGCAATAAAGTGGAGTAACTAGAGTGAAGTGGCAATAAAACACCTGCCACACTCAAGCGCAGGACGGGAGGGTTGGGGAGAAGTCTACAAAACATGTGTCGGGGAGAAGCAGCAGCGTCAAGCTTCCGACCCACTCTACTCACACACACAAGGGGTTTAAAACAGAGAGACCTGTATTAGTGCGGGAGAGAGTGAAGTGAGAACGACAGGAGGAGAGGGAGCATGACAGAGAAAGAGTAAGAGAGTGTCAGGGGACAGAGAAACGCAATAGAAAACAAGGGGAGACAAGGAAGACAGAGAGAGAGAGAGAGAGAGAGAGAGAGAGAGAGGGAGAGAGAGAGAGAGAGAAGCAGTGTGTGTGAGCGGGACACCAGAAAGGGGAGAGGGAGAGAGAAGCACTGCAACAGGGAGAGAAAGAGGGAAAGTGAGAGATGGATGAATGGATGGACAGAGCAGGACAAAACAACATGGGAGACACAGGGAGAGAATGAGAGAGAGAGTGAAGAGAGGGAAAAAAGAGGGGAGAAAAAGAGAGAGGCAATGCAACAAGGAGAGAAAGAGAGGTAGAGAGAGATGGATGGATAAATGGAGCAATGCAACAAGTGGGAGAGAGAGAAAGGAGCAACGCAACAATGAGAGAATGAGAGAGAAAAGCAGATAGTGAGATATATATATATGTATAGAGAGAGAGAGAGAGAGAGAGAGATGGAGGGATGAATGGATAAATAGAGCAGGGCAATGCAACAATGAGAGAGAGAGAAAAGCATATAGTGAGGGGGAGGAGAAGAGAGTGAAAGAGAGAGAGAGAGAGAAGGAGGGAAGTGTAAAAGAGGGATGATCAAAGACAGACGATTAGAAAAAAGGTTCAGAGAAGGGAATGAGAAGTAGGCTAGCAAGAGGGAGGAAGGGAAAAGGGGAGTGAGAAAAGATGGAGAGAGAGAGAGAGAGAGAGAGAGAGATGTTGAAGACAATCTGCTGCTACTGTGACACTGTGTAAGTGCTGAGCTCTGGGTGCTGGAGGGCCTCCTGAGGCTAACATGTAAGCCCTTTACAATTACTTCAAAACAGATGAGTGGATGTGTCTGCGATGTCTGCTTGTGTGTGTGTCTGTGTGTGTGTGTCTGTGTGTGCGTGAGGTTTAGGTGCTGGCAGCCGGTCTCTGGACACGCTTCTCGCGGCACACTGGGTAATAAAACGGGCTGTGAGTTGAGCGGGAGCAGCGAGGAGAGGAAGCAGGAACCAATCCCACATTGTGGACACATTTGGAGACCTGCTACGTTTCCGCTGTGCTACGAGTTGAAGGATGAAAAAGAAATCCCTCGTAACACTCGACGTTTGTTGTTTTAACCCGGCTCGGCCCTATTCCACTACCAGGAAATCCCAATTCTACACGTCACTCGCTCAGGGGTGCGTTTCCCAAAAGCATAGTTGCTAACCACGTTAGCAACACTATGTTAGTTGCTAACATACACTAGGCTGGTTGCAAATGTTAGTTGCTAATGTACACTATGTTGGTTGCTAATGTTAGTTGCTAACGTCCACTATGTTGGTTGCTAATGTTAGTTGCTAACATACACTATGTTGGTTGCTAATGTTAGTTGCTAACGTCCACTATGTTGGTTGCTAATGTTAGTTGCTAACGTCCACTATGTTGGTTGCTAATGTTAGTTGCTAACGTACACTATGTTGGTTGCTAATGTTAGTTGCTAACATACACTAGGTTGGTTGCTAATGTTAGTTGCTAATGTACACTATATTGGTTGCTAATGTTAGTTGCTAACATACACTATGTTGTTGCTAACGTACATTATGTTGGTTGTTAATGTTAGTTGCTAACGTACACTATGTTGGTTGCTAATGTTAGTTGCTAACGTACACTATGTTGGTTGCTAATGTTAGTTGCTAATGTACACTATATTGGTTGCTAATGTTAGTTGCTAACATACACTATGCTGTTGCTAACGTACATTATGTTGGTTGTTAATGTTAGTTGCTAACGTACACTATGTTGGTTGCTAACGTACATTATGTTGGTTGCTAATGTGAGTTGCTAATGTCCACTGTGTTGGTTGCTTTTGGAAACACACCTCTGCTCAGATTCAGCAGCACCACATGCTCCCGTCTCTTACCTGATGCTGATGCACTGGTGAATTCTGCAGAACGTCTCGAAGATGAAGAGGCGTGCATTTTCGATGAAGTCCTCCAAGCAGGCCACCAAGAAGAAATCGTTCACCAACACCTTTGGAGAGACCGGAACGAGCAGAGTGTAAATGCTGCGGAATATCGAACGGAGCGTGGAGAGCGGCTCGCTCCCAGCTTTCTGAGGCTTAGAACGGAACGCCTGTTCCAAGTTAAACAAGGACAAAGAACAGAGCAGTCAGTTTATAGCAACTCATTACAGAAATCAAAACTCTTCCTTTCGTCCTGGAAGGTTTCAAAACGGGAAAACTCAAGTTGCCAAGGTCAGAAAAGGAAGATTATAAATATGAAATTAAAAAAGCGACAAGTGAAACGAGGTCCTGGGGACAGAAAGGAAGATACAAAAACAACATTTTAAAAAGCAACATGTACATTATGATCAAATTTTGTTCATCCACAAATTAAAGTGTCTCTTTCCCTCTAGGTTCAGTAATAATATACTTTGGCAAAGGTCATGAAAGTACAAAACCCGAATAAGAAAGGTGGGCTGGAGGATGGAGGAAGGGGAAGGAAAACCCCCCCCCCAAAAAAACAGATTTTGGGGCCGGTTTCGGTGCTCCAAATCAACCGCAAACCTAGCAGTTCCACTGTTCCCACATGAAACGGAGCAGGAACGGAGCCAGCCACCCCACGCACCGCAGCGGCTTTGACTTATCGCCGCTCATCTCGCCCACTGCCGCGAGGTTCGTCCAGCCGCACCAAGGAACTAATTTACACCACCACTGCTGCGTTCACGCAGGGCCTTCTGCTGTCTGCCAACGACCCAAGAACTCTATCAGTACCGGTGCCTTGAACGGCGCCTTAAAATGAAATGTATTATTGTTTAAATATACTACGGCATGTTTTGTCACAGGTCTGCCACAGCATCTGTGAATTGTAGCCAGTTACTGTAAAACTACACTTGTTTCACTACAGTATTAGAGTATTTTCATGAAAGGGAGATTATAAAAATGAAATCAAAAACTACCCCCAAAAAAAACAACTAGGGCTGCAACAAATGATTATTTTTGTAATCGAGTACTCTATCGATTATTTTATCGATTAATTGAGTAATCTGATTTTTTTTTTTTTTTTTTTTTTAACAAAAATGACAATACATTTCTTATTAGGCTTATTTTAGTGTGAGTAGAAGTTAGACACAAGGGTCATTTTGAACCAATCTGGCCTTTCTGGAAGAGAACTACATTTCCCGCAATCCCCCGTGCACGCCTCGGAGCCGTGTCCCAATAAAGGGTTCAGCGCATTCCGGAACGAACCATGAAGAAGGAAAAAAAAAAAAAAAAAAAAAACGATGGGAAAATCTCAATAAATGACTGTATTGTGAGTATATTGTGGGTTATTTATCAGCTAAAATATGCGTTTTGTCGGTAATAAAGGGGATGTTTTGAGGGAAACGGAGCGTTTTGCGAGTAATGGCGCTTGCGCCTTCACAAACACAGTGCGCGTGTTTACATCGCAAAGAATGTCATTTATGCGTTTTTACGCATTTACTTCTGTTTTTGTGCACGGAATATCTCACAAATACTTTCACATACAGAGGGATCTATTCTCGTCTTGATCGCACCACTGAAAATATTGTGCGTCATTAATAAGCGTCTGTGTGAAACAAGCGGCGCATGCTGTAGCGAGTAAAATGACCTAAACGAAGCTTCGATTCTTGAAAAATTTTTTATAATCGAATTATTCCAGTTATTCGAATAATCGTTTCAGCTCTAAAAACAACAACCCAGTAATACCCTTAAGTGAATTATGAGGGCAAAAAACAAGCCCAAAAATGTTCAAGTAATCATGATGTGAATTTGGGGTCATATCACCCAGCCCCACTGAGTGGCAATCGTCTGACGCACACCGGCATTGGCCTCGGGTCGTCTTGTGCGATGGAGCGTGTTGTGTTCACACCTTGCACTTTAACGGACCGGAGACGATCCGGGGGCGTAAAGGGGGACAAGTGGGGGGTGCAGGGAGGCAGCAGGACGCATTCTGCAGGAACAAAAGCATGCCAGAGCTCCAACCGTCTCAGCGCGGTTCGATCGCCCCCCTCGTCATCCTCCGTCTTCAGCAGCAGGTCTCCTTGCTCGCAAAGCCGCCGCTCTGTTTACTTAGGCTGCATTTGCTGCCGCTATCTCGGTCGTTCCGCTCGAAGGAGCCCCCAACTGCGAGGCCCTATCAGCCGGCACACATTTTCAACGCTTATCTCAACCTGGAAAAGCCCCCAGTTCATTTAAGTGCCGTAATTACTGTCATCTGTGTTTTCCAAGGAGAAACATTTGCAAAGATTTTTCCGCAAAGGCATGAATGTCCTTTTAAGTTCATGAGCGTTTAACTGAGTTTTAAAGTTCCTGTGAGCTTAAAAGCTCTCACATTAAAGGCTGTGTCTATATTTACCAACAAATGAATTGATCGCACACAGCCTCAGTCCATTTACACGATGGCACAGCAGTTGTCTTCCATGACAATGATACGCTTGAAGCATAAAGTTCAACAACACGGTGAAACGACTAGCAGGGAACAGCAAACAAACAACGTTGCATACTGCAGTTTTACAATGTTAAAATTACTGTCGCATGATTTGGCTGCAAGGAGTGACGACATGTAAAAACAGAAGCAGAACTGCTGTTTACAGGCATCTGCTTTGTGAATTCCATTCCAAGTCAACGTGGTCGTAGTGTATAGTCAAGCTTATGTATGGCTCAGACGTCTGACACAGAGATTAATCAAAGTGTCTCACATATACCATATCTCAACATATTAAAAATAGGGCACGTCATCAAAAGAAGTGGTTCGGCCGGAAAGGACCAACCTCTGATGCAATAAGATGCTATCCAATTATAAGGGCTCCAATAACAAAGTGCTGCGGAAGACTCTAGTAATTCTGTTTTTTCTTTATTATTTTTTTTCCCCTACAAAACAGAAACAGCCTAAACCGCAAGTTGCAGAAAGCTGAAATATGGAAAAAGAGTAGAAATGGTGTGCATCTCGGTATAGGCCAAAAAGGGCCGATAATTGGCGTCATACTCAAGCAAAAGTTTTTATCTCTAACTCCCAAACTGTGTGGCCTAGAATGAAAATTCCTGCTTTAGCGGATTTCTGGCTTAAGCCAAACAACTTTCGAATTGGGACTATGGACCTCCCATTTTGAAATTTTGAGCAACAAAAATTGATGTAGTCTGATTCCCTGACACCTTTCTGTAACACTTCGTGCATCAGGTGCTTTTTTGCTGCTTTTTGTAACTTTTGCTTGGACCCCAATTATTTCCGCTTGCGGCTATAATAACAATTATTATCATTATTATCATTACTATTATTATGGGCGGCACAGTGGCACAGTGCTTAGCGCTGTCGCCTTACAGCAAGAAGGTCCTGGGTTCGAACCCCGGGGACGGCTGTAGGGCCTCTCTGTGTGGAGTTTGCATGCTCTCCCTGTGTTTGTGTCGGTTTTCTCTGGGTGCTCCGGTTTGCACTGTAGGTTAATTGGCAACTCTAAATTGGCGGGATAGTTCCTGGGATAGGCTCCGGTTATCTGCGATCCCAGATAATTAATTAATGAATTAACAATAATAATAATAATAATTATTATTATTATTATTTTATTATTATTATTATTATTATTATTATTATTATTATTACATTTAAACTCAAGTTTTCTGCATACATTTTGTGATACTGCTTGATAATAAAAGCAATATTTAAGCATCTTCATTTACTAGTAACCTAGAAGATCAGTATAAACTGCAACCAGAATGTGAAATTCTATATTGTGATAAATATTGAGATCAATCAACATTAAAATACTGTGATAACATTTATGACATCACCTAGCATTAGTTAGTTTACTGAACAAGAGGTCATAGGTTCAAATAAGGCTCACTAGTCCAGCTGCCAGAACTACCACCACTGGGCCCCTGGGAGGGGAGACTGTTCCTGTAATTAGGAAACGGAATTTGCTCTGGATAAGAGCGTCTGATAGGTGCAGTAAGTGTAAATGAAGAGATACATGAAGAGTTCAACATGCAGCAAAATGTGCCTGAACACCTATGACCTTCAGGTCCCGGGTTCAAATCCAGTTGTATCGTACTGCCAGAACTACCGCCATTGAGCGCCGAGTATGACTGGCAACCCCTAACTGCTCCAGCAAGACTGTTCCTGTAATTAAGAAATGGAATTCGCTCTGGATAAGAGCGTCTGATAAATGTAAATACATTTAAAATTATGTCTGACATTTTTTGGAACCTCAAGGAGTCTAATACGAACGGCCCGGCGCTGTCTGACCGAGCAGAGCCATTTCCTCAGGCCTCATCTCAAAATGTTTTGCAAAAACTCAGACTGCTCAATGGCGCAGCGCTGTTTAAAATAAATTTAGAAAACGATTCAGACGTCAAGCACCTCGTTTGTTAAGTCAGGCAAGAAAACTGGATTTTTCCTCTCATACAAGAACTACCTCTTTTTTCTTTCCAAAGAGCGGCCGAACTTAACAGCAAAATGGGACCCTTGCTAAAAGCAGAGACGTGATTTATAAACATTTACTTCTGTGAAGGAGCCCATTTGATCGGCGCAGATGTTTTTCATTTTCATTGTTTATCGTCAAGAAGCGGGGATGAAAACAAGAGCCAAATCACCCGTGCTCCGGCCTTTTAAGTCTGCGCAGGTCCAAATGATCGAATCATTAGGGAAATCTCCATTACGCTCTGTATGCTAAGAGGACAAGCCTTCTGAGAGCGGCGCTAATTAGCACACCTGCCTGATCGCAGCCCTGCGGCAGCTGGACCTCCCGGACCAGACCTCTCGAAGCTCTTCGGCCTACAGTGAAGAGGCACTTGCGCATGTGTGTGTGTGTCTGAAAATTAGCAGCGATTCCGAGTTGGTTCGCTTAAGGCATTAAAGAGATCACAAGGTTTGTGACTTGGCAACCAATTAAGAGTAATAACTACGGAATGTGGCAGGAAAAAGCCTGAGGTGTCGTGTAGACAGGACATTCGAGCTGGGCAAAATGGTCAAAAACATTACAATATTAATTCTCTCAGTATTTTTTCTATATTGAATTGATATTTATCATGAAGTTATAGAATTTCACATTCCTGTAGCAGTTTATACGGTTACTAATATACATGTAGTAAATAAAGATGCTCAGTATAACTTTTTAAGACGTTTTTCAGTATCATACAAGACTTTTTGCAGTGCTGGCTCCTCAGTGGTGGAACCGACACTTTTTTTTTTTTTTTTACAGGTAACAGATCTTACAGACAGAACACTAATTTTATATATAAAATATAATATAATATAGAGCCAGGGTTATTACAAAGTCAGAGATTGTTATCTTATCACCAAATATAACAGAGCATTTCAGTACTATGTCTACACATCAATTAAAAAAGGCATCAAATGAGGATACAGTTCTGACTGCTTTTTTATTTTTAGGTTTTCTGATTAAATTTATGTAATTTATTAGGTCCAATTTCCTCTTGCCATAAGAACTGCTGAGTCCCTTGCTGTCTTCAAACGTCGTCTGAAGACACACCTCTTCAAAAAAAAACAAACAAACAAAAAAAACTGCTAAAGTATGTTTGTCTGTGCACTTTCATTTTCTCTAAACCATTTTCGTTAAAGTATAAAACAGTCTGCGGTAACTTGGTAAAATCAACAGTTGTTGATTTAAAACATAGTTTTAAAGACTGGATATAGAATAGAATTTTTCATACTGAAACTGTTTCTAACCTCCTGCACATCCAGTGTAAAAGTCAACTTCCACTTTTGTAGGTAATACTGCATCCAAACTGTCTCTCCTCTACTTCTAGTTCTAGTTTAAAGTTATATTTAATATTCCATTCCTAGTTTAAAATGTATCTTTTGTATATTCTTTATTCTGTGTGCCTTACTTGTTCGTTGTTCTTTGTTCTTATTTCCTATTGCACTGTAAAAACTGGAGCCACGTCGTCTCGTCTCTCTGTATATCTGTACAGTATACAGCAGAGACGACAATAAAGTTCACTTTGACTTTGACAGATCTAAGAACAGTCGTGGACTACAAAGCACTGCTGTAAGTGGCTCTGGATAAGAGCGTCTGCTAAATGCTGTAAATGTAAATGTAAATACAACATGCAGATAAAGCCTTACTAAAGTTTTTCAGGTAAAAACAATCACTGTAATAATTTGGAGAGTATCTCATTAGTTGATATCATCACGGGGGTGTAACAACACACTGATCAACAACACCACTCTGCTGTTACGGTTTGTGCATGCTGAGCAGCTTTGCTTTCTGCACCACAACCTGCTGCTGCTTGATGTGGAATACGAAAACGTTCAAGTTTCAGTTTTATAATTTTACTAAAATGTTTTATTTTTTACCAAATATTATTTAAAAATTAAAGTAATGTAAAAAGTTTTTATAAACAATTAAGTTCATTTATTCACTCCCCGAACTGCTTAATCCCAACTGGGGACACTCACATTCACGGGCCAATCCAGAGTCTCCAGTTAACTTATATTGCATGCTTTTAGACTTAGAGCACCCGGAGGAAGCCCTTTTTCATCAACCAGCACTATTTACCATAACCATAATGCACAAAAAACATCATTTCATATGCGGCCTGTCTTTCTCAGAATTCCGTCTCCTCGAGTGCTTAATCTCTCAATCCGCTCTACTTGGAACGATGCTTTTGGACGGCGCAGTCCACTGTGTTTACTTGCCTCCCGAAAGTCGACCCTGAAGGACATTTCTGGATTCCGTCACGTGGAGACGACTTCCAAACACACATATAAAAGCGATGCAATTTAAGATTTGGCCACAAGGTTTGTATAGTACATTACTAAACAAATTTATGTCTAAAAGTTTTCCAAGGTCAGGGCAGGCGAATGTGCCAGGCTCGTTCATGACCTCCAATCAAGCGGCCAAAAGCCATTACTTAGAACCAATGTTCCATGCACGCTAACTATGATAAACCCAAACAAGAGCGGGGGAAAAATAGCATCTATAACCGAAACGGCTTGGAAGGAGGGGAAAAGCGTCTGTCAGTACTAGACAGAGTGATAACCTTAAGCCAAAATATTACAGCATTATAGTTACATCTTAAAAACATGTTATTTGACTTTTTATAAATATCTGGGTAAAACCAAAATTACTTTTTCAACTGAACACAAACTTTCAGATTTACATTTACTGCATTTAGCAGACACTTTTATCCATTTACCTATCCTTTTATCCAGAGCTGTCTCCTAACCTCTAGAGCAGCGTTTCCCAATCGCAGTCCTCACAGACCACCGTTCTGCACAAATTCGAGTTTCCCGACCCACAGCACAGCTGATGCTACTGATTAGCTAATTAGCAACGTTGGATCGGCGTGCGGAGAGGCAGGAAATACCCAATCTGTGCAGAGCGGTGTTCCACGAGGACTGGGATTGGGAAATGCTGCTCTAGGCCACCACCACGACCACCATTTTTAAACAGCATACAGGATATTTGGAACATTGGTAAATGTGTATGTTAAGTTAAAATAAAATAAAAATGAACATTTTAGTTAAACAAAATTTACTAATGCAATCCCTTAATGCCATGTTCACGCCGCTTGATTCTAAAAGTGCTCAGGTTGTGGTTATGTTCACACTTCACAATCTCAAGCCAGACACACCGTCTTTGGGGCAGTTGGTGGCGTAGCAGTTAAGGAGCTGGGCCACGTTTACACAATGCCGGGTATTTACAGGAACGGCTATTCCCCCCCCCGTCTCCGTTTTAAAAAAATATCCTTGTTTACACCCGATCGTTTTCAAAAAAAGTATTCATTTACACAAAGCTGCATGAATCCAGAGATATTATGAGCATCCCAAACCTGTAGGCGGCAGCGTAACGAGACGCATAAAGTCGTTAGCCAATCAGAATCCTACAAAAAAAACAACCCGACTACCTGTTCCGATAACGATCAGCTAAACCAACTGTATACAAACGTTCCGCCACTGACGCTAGCGCATTTTCTGTCACATACTGTAACGTTTGAAAACTTACGGTATTTAAGGCACACGCATATTAGAACTAAACAGGTCATTGTTTTAAGAAAACTGTGTTTTTCCTGTTTACACGGATTCACAGAATCCAGCATTTTCAAAAATCTTCACTTTGGAGGCATTTTAAAAAATATTCTTTTGAGGTGGCGAAAACTCTGTTTACATGTAAACAAAAGACCCAAACAAAACAAGCCCCAGGTCCCATGATCAGAGAGTTGCCAGTTTAAGCCCCGGTCCTGTAAAGGGTAACAACTAAGGTACTCATGAGTAAGGTACCGTGCTTAAGCACAGAGGGCAGTTGGTGGCGTAACGGTAGGATGTTCGCCCCGTGATCAGAAGGTCGAATCCAGGGCCGGTAAAGTTACCACTGAGGTACTCATGAGCAAGGTACCGTCCCCAAGCACTGCTCCCCGGGTGCTGCCCTTACTAGCTGCCCACTGCTCCTTCACGGATGGGTCAAATGCGGAGGTCACATTTCGCTGTGGTGTGTTCACAATGACAAATAATCACTCACTTTCACTGCTCCCGGGGCGCTACACATCAGCTGCCCGCTGCTGCTTCACAGATGGGTCAAATGCAGAAGTCTGGGGCAGTAGGTAGTGTAACGGTTAGGGAGTTGGCCCCGCGATCAGAGGGTTGCCAGTTTATGAGCAAGGTATCGTCTCTAAGCATTGCTACCCAGATGCTGCCAAAAAGCTGCCCACTGCTCCGTCATGGATGGGTCAAATGCGGAGGTCATTTGTCATTTCATTGTGGTGCTCTGTGTGCTGTGCGGTGTTCACAATGACAAATCATCACTCACTAAAATCATCTTTCGGCTCGACTGCTGAATCTCAAAACCGCCGTCCAACAAAAACAAGACTTGGTTAGTACCGAAAAATCATGCAAAAAGACAAAGAAACCAACGTTGCCGTGTTGTTGTTCTTTGTCAAATCGCTGCAGCTCGCTGGTGGTTGGACATCAATCTGATCGGAGTGTGCGACTAGTCGATGAGTTTGTTTAATTGCGCCTTTGTAGCTTTGACACATCAACTGTTGACTGCTGAGCAAACGTGACTTGCGCACAATCGAGGGCTTTTGTCGGCAACTCAAAAACAGCCTTGAAATATTGTAATCTCAACAAGGTTTTTCCTGCACTTTCCGGCTTTAACAAGTCTTAAACAGTAGCTCGTACCACAGGAACGCTAGGATGGAAAATGTTAGCGGTTTTAAAACCGTGACCTATTCAAACCGTGATACAACTTGGAAGCCATCGCCTAGTCAGCACACAGCGTTTAGCAGACGTTTTTATCCAGAGCTCAACCCATTTATTGTAATTAGAGCAACAGTCTTCCTGGAGCAACTTGGGGTTAAGGGCTTTGGCCAGGGATCGTGCTGGAGGTAGGATCTGAACCCATGATCTCTTGATCCAGAGGTGAGCCTCGTAACCACTTGGCCTGCTCTGAAATTTCGCGCTTTGCTCGTACTGAGAGAGACCTTTTTAAAGCATGGTTTGCCTGTCGTTAAGGGTTAGTGCTCTGACAATAAACGCACCGCGGTGTGACGCAGCAATTCCGGAGTTTGAAATCTAACTCTAGGCCTCGTCGCACCAGGCCATTAACAAAAGCCGAGCGAAGAAAAAAATATATGTATAATGATGGCCGGGCCTGTCTGAACCGCAGCGGGCTGGTTCCCAGCGCGTGGGCCGGCCGCAACACACCAAAAAGTGCTTCTTGTTAACCGTCCCGCTGATGGACGATTACTGGGCGTCGTAAAAACACGACAGACGGTGAGTCACGAGCTTTCCGAGAGGCCTCCGCTCTCAGCGGCCCGTGACACAGGCCGAGGTTTCGACCCCTTTCAGGCCCCCGAGACGAGAGCGAAGGCCGTTCGGGAGGGGTGGAGAAGAGCCCGGCTCGTGACGCAGCGTCGCTAATGACTCTCACCGCCGCTCGGGAAAGTTCAGAGCGCTCGTCTGACCCGCGGTCGCGAGCCTGGGACCCGTGTGGTTTCCTCATAACTCGTCGTTAGGGAAATCGAGGCGTCATTGAGGTAAATTGAAAAGTCGGAGGCTTTCTGTGGTCGCGAAAGAGCTGGGTGAGCTAAACGGACACGAAAAAAACAGGGTCGGCTTCCTAAGAGCAAGCTCGAGTAGAGTCTTTTAAGGAAGAAAGTCACGCTAAAGTTCAATGAAGGTGTAAAATCCGTGAGCAGAGGACCGCAGGCTTTAAACAGAGAGGGGAAATAAAGTAAGAACACGTCACACACTTATCTGGACTCTAAGTCAGGGCTCAAATAAAGAACAATTATTTTGTCTCATTTTTCCCCCCTCACTGCTCACTGACGAGGTTTGTACTAGGGGTGTGGGAAAAAAAATCAAACTGAACCGAATCATGATTCCTTCTCTGTCGATTCAGAATTGATTCAGGCATTCCAAAAAAGCAATTTATATTTTTTAACTAACAAAATGTCACTAGTTTACTCTCCCCCCCCCACACAAGTCCAGCTCTCCAATGCTATACATGGCACAATGTGCTACGGCTACGTTTGTATTTACGGTAGCCTACGCTGCATTCACAGCCACACGGATAGCCTACCTGCGTTAGGTTAACTGAACTCGGGAGACGAAGATGGATTCCGGAGAAATATCTTCACGCTAGTCAACCAGAGGATTTACCGTAAATATTGGAGTAGAGCGGTCAAAACAGAAACTTTTAACATTCCGCTGGAATTGAATTCCTCACCTCAAGAAAGTCACGTTTTTAGGATGGAAAGGGTAAGTTTTCCAGCGAAATTTATTCACAACAGTACAGTATAGACCTTCCACTGTTTCAAAACACAAAAAACAAAAAATCCAAAATTTCACCCCAAGCACCATAAACACTCGTTTTTCTCGGAAACCTCCGTTGCGACAAGCGACTGGTTTTGCCGTGGAGGGTCATATATAAGTAAAGTGAGTGATTGTCATTGTGAACACACCACAGCACACAGTGCACCACAACCAAATGTGACCTCTTCATCTGACCCATCCGTGAAGGAGCAGTGGGCAGCTAACAAGCACCCGGGGAGCAATGCTTGGGAACGGTACCTTGCTCATAAGTACCTCAGTGGTAACTTTACCAGTCCTCGATTCGAACCTGCGACCTTCTGATCACGGGGTGAAGGCCCTACTGTTACGCCACCAACTGCCCCATGTGCGTTACATTTACTAAACTACATTTGATTCAGTGTTATTTTTTTTGATGATCAGCCACAATCAAATGGGAAAAGTAACTCAAAACAGAAATCTGGAAACAAATTCATCTATGTATTGAATCGTGATTCATTTATGAATCGATTTTGAATTGAATCATGGGCACAAGAAGCAGAATCAAATCGCGATTTTTCTGAATCGTGCAGCCCTAGTTTCTACAGTAAATATTCTGAACAAATGAAGCTGAGATCCTTTTTCTACTAACTATTGTATTACTGCAATATAAAAAATACTGCATATCTTTGTGATATTAAAATAACTGAAAGAAACAGACACCGATATGTGCCAGAGTCACGTTAAAACATACACAGTAGTATGTTTTTAAGGACACAGCATTTGAAGAGACACCGGGAAAAGTATGAACAGAATTTGAGAAAAATAAGTCCTAGCGAATATGTTTTTGACAACTTTCAATTTTTACTACCTAAATTTTCAACACAAATATCTCATTTCTACTTCACACATTTTCAAGAACAGGCTTGTGTTTAAATGTCGAAATGTCAGAGATGTTATTTATATTCACCTAAATGTGTGCTGCAAAACACAAAAATACTATCCTTTGTTTTATCATATACAACAGCAAGAAGACGGAAAAATTCTACTTTTGTCAATTACGTAGCTTTTAAAGATTTTTACTTCAGTATAAACGTTAAATCAGTACTTCTACTTTTATCAGAGTACTGTTTTTATACAAGCACCTGCACTTCTACTTGAGAATAGCACAAATACACTTTGCCATCTCTGGCTTTAAAGCGCACAACAAACATTGCAACTTGGCAATACCAAGATAAATGAGAAGAAATTTGCAGGAGACGGCTGGAACTTACAGATTCGCACTCTCTAAGCTTCTTCTGAGCGCTGTCGAAGTCGAAATTCACGTACAGGCACTCCACAAACTCAGTGATGGGGTCTTTGTAGGTGTACGACTCCTTCAGAGAAAGAAACAAAAAATAAATCAAGATTACAATTTCTGCTCACTTTGAACTCCAAATTACCAATGCAGAATGTGTTTAACTGTGTTAATCCAGAACCGTGAAACTTCCAGAACTATTCAAACTAAGAAGAAAGCATCTACATGTTGTCCTTCAGCAGATAAGCGCCGCTGAGTCTTCACAGGATAACCATGGATGCTTCATAAACCACGGGAGAAGAGGAGAAGCCTTACATACAACCCACTGCCACTGATCCTGGAAGAATCTAATGCTGCTGCAAAAACGGACACTGGAAGATGAGAATCAGACTGTCCAGCTCAATTTGTCCGAACGAGCGTGTTTAAGACTCGCAGGACTGGTACGGGGACTAAGAAAGAGCCCAGGGTTGGTTTATTTGCTGTGGTTCTCCTTTAGAGTATTTAAATGATTATGAAGAGTTACAAAAGGGCACACAGCGGCCACTTTTCCACTGCCAGCGCCACATTACATCAACACTCGGAGATACTTGGAGACGGCAATAAGTAAAGCTGCTTTGTGAACGTCAGTTGTAAAAATTTATACAAGCAAAACTAAACTGAAATGACAATAGACTTTGCTACCACGACGATAATGACCGTTAAGCACATTGATTAATGTTGTGCCTACTTATGAGTAGCCAAAGTTGAGCAAGTTTTACTCAAAACACTGCAGTCAGCTGCATTTCCAAGAGCCTCATTCATGTTTCACACACCAAACGTAGGTATTTCAAGGTTACTTTATTATCCAGTTACTTGATTAATCAACATAATAATTAGTAGAATACTCAAGTCCTAATATAATCTACAGCTACAGCCTGTGTTCACTTGTGTCCACACTGGGCGTTAAGCTGTGTTTCTCAAGTCGCACACTCGTCAAAGTCTAGGTCTTGCATGTGAAACCACAGTCCGATACCTGCTGGATGACTTTGACCAGATCCTTGAGCACCTGCCGGCGCTTCCTCACATCCTTGTTGGTGATGACCGCTGTGGTCAGGTAGCGCAGAATATGAGGGCACATGGTCTGGATGGCATTGAGATACCTGAACAAAAACACCACACAGCTTGATGAGGGAAAATCATTTGAGGGACAGTTGAGTACAGTTTGCTTTATTTATAACAGAAAAAAGAATTGTGGTACAGCACGGTTACGGCACGGTTCCTGGTGCCGGTGAAAAAACGTCATTAAAGTGAGCGATTATGTCATTGTGAACAAACCACAGCACAGCACACAGTGCACCACAACCAAATTTGATCTCTGCATTTGACCCATCCGTGAAGGAGCAGTGGGCAGCTGACGTGGACAGCGCCCGGGGTGTTTGGGGACGGTACCTCGTCCATGAGTACCTCGGTGGTACCTTTATTAGTCCGGGATTTGAACCGGAGACCTGCCGATCACAGGGCGAAGGCCTAAATGTTACGCTACCAACCGCCCCAAGTGACATGACATTTAGTGACCAGAGACGGTTTCTTTCCAAGGGCTGTGGACCTGCTCAATGACAGATGACATGGATCTTCTGTCACGTAACATGCTAATGTAAAGTTAAAAAAAAACTGTAATGTACAACGTCTGCCGTAATCACACAGTGAAACTGTAATTTATAGCTGGTATGGTACTCCAATTTCCACTGCAACTCATGTTTCATATTGATTATTTCATATTCCTATCCTATTACAACTGTACTTGCACTATTCACTTTGTTTACAGCCAGTTTTATTAATAGACACCTGAAGTGTGTGGAGGTACATATAAAGGGTGGGCGATGAACAGAATATACTCGATATATCTCGTCTTGTTCCATGTTTGATGTAGTAAAGTCAAAGTAAAATTTTATACTGTACAGTAGGGATGCACCGAACATTCGGCCGAAAACGGCCAAAAAATGCATTTTCAGTTTCGGCCGAATGTTTTTTTTCACGCGACCGAAACAGTGATGACGCAAGCAACAACCGCAACCTGCACGCGCCAGGTTGGATTAGAGTCAACATGTCTGCCATGTGGGCGAGAAAGACACATGGAAAGCCGTTTGTAAAGCGTGCAATGCCGAAATTTCTAGAGGGGGTGCACCCACAAAGACTTTCTCAACGTCGGAATTAATTTATCATATAAAATCAAAACATCCCGATCGCCATGCAGAGTGTGAAGCACAGAAGAGGCGAGACCCTTCGAGCACACCCACTCCGTCTGTGGCGGACGTTTTTGAAAAGGCAAGAAAGTTTTCATTTTAGTGTTTTAATACACTATTTTGTTATAGGCCTACAGAGAATGTTATATCTTTCAACACTTTTTAAAGCACTTGTTCTGAATGCACTTTGTTCGTGCACTTCGTTCAGAATATTAAAATGCACTTGAATTCACTTGTTTTATGAGAGAGGATATTTACTTGTATAATATTTCAGCTATCTTGCTTTTAGGCTATTCATGAGTGGGGCCAAGTAAAATATTTTATTTCAAGTTTTATTTATATTGTGCATTGTTTGAAGGCTAAATAAATATTTTCATAGTTTTGTAACAGATTTATTCTTTGAATCATTAATATTAAGTTATGCAATTGCAATGCTTGACTTTAGTGAGGTAAGTACACACAGTTCCAGCCATAACAGCAATATTACAAAAAATTGGTATAATAATTTCTTTCGGTGTTTCACTTTCGGTTTTCGCCCAAGTGTTTCCTCATTTTCGGTTTTGGCCAAAAAAAATCATTTCGGTGCATCCCTACTGTACAGGTATACAGAGAGACGAGACGATGTGGCTCCAGCTTTCACAGTGCAAACAACAACGAACAAGGAACAAATAAGGCACAGTAAATGACTATATTGTGAATATCGAGTACAAATCCTCTCGTTAATGTCAGACGGCATGAACTTCACTTTTACGTTTGTCTTCTCTGCTCTCTCAAAGCAGACAGCTCGCTCCCCTGCCCATCCAGAACACTCTCCTAGTGTATACAGAGGGAAGCGAGCGTGCAGAGAGAGACGTGAAACTCCACACCATTTCAGACATTAACTGGAGATGGAAGTGGATGACTTCAGTATAAAAGCAGCACTGGCTGTTATTCTGTGCACAAAAACAGAAGGGAATGTGTAAAAACGCATAACTGACATTCTTCGCGCACGCGTATGAACACGGAAAAATGCTCCAGTCCAGTTCAATTTTCCCCTTTATTACAGACCAAGCTCATATCTTAGCTGATACATAACCAGTGTAGCGTTCTACTCACAATACCGCTATTTAACTTGATATTTTCAGTGTTTACTTCAGACGCGGCTCTGATTCATGCGCGGGGGATTGTGGGAAATGTAGTTCTCTCTCCCAGAAAGAGAGAACACATCAAGATGTATACCATGCATCGTGATGTAGCTTAAAGTATCGTAATATTTTAGGCCATAATCGCCCAGCACTAATATATTGTATATATTCCGTGTAAAAGTTACATTACTTGGCCAATAAAATTGATTCTGTTGAGTTCAACGGGGGCAGAAGGTCTCCATGTCCTGGTCAAAGGTCAAGCCAAAGGCCGAAAGTCTTACTGACCAAGACACAGACTTTATTCCTTCCTACATTTGTCAGGAACATGAAGTTGTCATGAAATTAAACACATTCAAACAAGAGTTTAAAGAGATCACAACAATAAGACCAGCTCTGTTAGACCAACACAACAGTAAACACACGTTTCTCTGGTTTTATGTAACTGCCGTGCTGCGAACACGACACGTCATGTTGACAAATTAACCTTTAATCAAAGTGTGCAACTAGCTAGGGACAGTCCCTATTCTCATGAAAACGTGCCGTAAGAGTTTTGAACTTTATCAAGACTTTCAAGACGCAGTGACTCGGTCACTAAGGGCCAATTTCCCGGTTGAGGATTAAGCCTAGTCCTAGACTAGTTCTGAGTTTGAATGGAGAATCTCCACTGGTACTACAAATTAGTCCAAGACTAGGCTTAATCCATGAGCGAGAAACCAGCCCTAAGAGTTTTGGTCAAGCCAAAGGCCTAAAGTCTTACTGACCAAGACACAGACTTTATTCCTCCCTGCATTTGTCATAAAATTATTTAGCAGCCTATTAACAAGCCACGAGAGTATGAGTGTGTGTGTGTGGACAGGTAATGGTGAAAGCATCTCTGTTCATTGGTCCCACCGTGAAGCCGAGGGAAGGAAAATCCCTGTCTAGATACGGATCACTGGCCACAGGCCTGGCCAGTAGCTGAAATACAAGCCACTTGGGGCTTGTTTTTCAGCCACAGGTCAGCTAGCTGCAGGCAGAGCGCGAGACTTGAGCGCCGAGTAGCGCTACCGTTACAATCCAACACAAAGTTCCTTCTCTAGAGCCCCGGGGGCAGGCCTTAGCCTTCTCTCATACGAGGAGGAGGAGGAGGAGGATTGGGAGAGGGGGAGGAAAAAAACAACAGATGCCTTGTCATAAGACTGAGAGCTCCTTTTAAGGTGCACTTAACATATCGAGTCAATTCGAAGGACAACCTCAGTGCCCGCTGTATCTGAACGAACATCTTTGACCCCCTTCGCTCCCCACTCCTCCTCCTCCTGCTACAAGTATCAAATTAAATTTCAAAGAGGAAGTCGAGTCGCTCGGCCTCGGCCGGCCCCTAAATCTCTCTTGGGTTCGAATAGAGAAACACATGTCGTTGTGAGGGAGGGAAGGCAGGACTGGCGGATGGCCTAATTAGTCTAAACAATTAAAGGGACAAGAAGGGCGGGGGGGGGAGGGAGCCTGTGGCACTTCAGATGTCAGGGGCTAAAAACGGCAGCGTGTGATCCGGGTCCCCCCCCGCCTTTTTCTTTTTGGGTTGTGGCCCTCGGCGGCCTTTGTAGTCTCGTCTCAAGCCCGTGGCGAACCGCAGTGCTTCGTGCTGTGTTCCTGATTAACTCACACCTACTCGCTCTCTCCGGAGGGGGCTCCGATGGCCGGTCTGCTCGTATGAGTCACTGTGACAAATCTGGGATTCATATTCCATAAATAAAAAGATAGGATTATCTAACTGGCCCAGTGGTCCCGGCGGCTCGCAGGGCTTCTTAATAGGCCATTGAAAAATTTCATGACGCACGTAACGGGCAAAAACTCTCTGATTTGGTCACTGAGACTTTAGGACTTTGGCCTGAACTCTGAGTGACCAAGACACAGAGGCTTTCCCATCCCTAAATTCGTCATGGTGCCAGAACCGTGACTTATAAACAAATGATGTTGAGATGGTCTTGCTTTAAAGCAGGGGCAAAAAGGGACGCCGCCGTGCTGACAGTGTCAATGTTTTTTGATAAAGTGAAATTACAACATTTACATTTGATTTTTACAGCATTTAGCAGAGGCTCATATGCAGAGTGACTTCCTAGCTCCTGCACTCCTAGAACTGGGTCCCTCAGCAAGACCCTTAACCCCATGATTAGGGAATGAAAATTGTTTTGCTAAATGCTATGAGTTTACCGTAATATGTGACCCTCCACGGCAAAACCAGTCGCTTGCCGCAAATTTTCAAAATTGAGTTATGTTTTCATGAAAGGGCATAAATCAACCTTCAAAACGATACCGATATCGAATGAATCGGGCGACATATGACTGAGATATCAACATTCAAAGGAGTCGGGTTTCTCCTGTCACGCCAAGTGAGAAACGGAGAAATCTGTCTTTGAAGTTGACTATCGACGTAGCACTCACAGACGCTTGGTGCGGTCGCGGCTACGTTTGCATTTACGGTAGCCTACGCTGCATTCACAGCCACACGGATAGCCTACCTGCGTTAGGTTAACTGAACTCGGGAGACGGAGATGGATTCCGGAGAAATATCTTCACGCTAGTCAACCAGTGGATTTACCGTAAATATTGGAGTAGAGCGGTCAAAACAGAAACTTTTAACATTCTGCTGGAATTGAATTCCTCACGTTTTTAGGGTGGAAAGGGTAAGTTTTTCAGCCAAATTTATTCACAACAGTACAGTATAGACCTTCCACACAACACTAAAAACAAAAAATCCAAAATTTTACCCCACGCAACATAAACGCTCATTTTTCTCAGAAACCGCCGTCACGACTGGTTTTGCTGTGGAGGGTCACATATAGTGCTGGAGGGAATGACTTCATCCCGAAGCGAATATCCCAACACTACCCACCACCATCACCTCATACAGAGGTAAATGTCCAGACTATTTGTGAGATTATATAAAAACAAGAGAGATGTAAACCAGTAATAACTGGGAAAAGACATGTAGTACCAAACACTCAAGCAAGAGTTTAAAGAGATCACAACAATAAGACCAGCTCTGTTAGACAAACACAACAGTAAACACACGTTTCTCTGGTTTTATGTAACTGCCGTGCTGCGAACACGACACGTCATGTTCACAGATTAAGCTTTAATCAAAGTGTGCAACTGCAGAACAGTTTAACTAGGGACGGACCATATTCTGTCTTCTCATGAAAATGTGCCGTAAGAGTTTTGGACTTTTCCAAGACTTTCAAGGCGCAGTGACTCGGACAGTTTTGGACTTTTGTCTTAGGGACATTTCCTGGACAATGATTACTTCTATGCCTAGACTAGCTTTGAGTTTCAGTGATGAATCTCCACTGGTGCTGGAATGTAGTCTAAGCTGAAACCACGATCAAGAAACTAGCCGGCAGTGACCAAGTCCCTGCATCTTTGTCCACTCCAGAGCGATTCTGAGAACGCCACAAGAAAAGCACAGAGGGATGAAGAGAGAGATACGCAGATTGCAAATGTCTGCGCAGTTCCTATTTCACGGGGCATGTAAGAGAGTTGGAATCAGAGGCAAATCAGCTGAAACCCTGAATCCACTCGGCCAGGGTCGGGGTAGTATTACTTCTGTATTATCTTTCCCGTTTGCACCTACATCATAGGTCATCTTATGACAATATGCTCGCTCCACTGCCCTTGGATGCAATGCAAAATTCGATAGCTAACCAACTGTATCTTTTTCTCCCCCGCTGTCTCGTGAAAAAACTTTCAGTTGTTGTTTGTGTTTGCGTCGCCTCGCTACAGTCTTCCTCCTCCCCTTCCTCCTCCTCCTCCTGCTCCTGCTGCTTCTTCACCAGGCCCCCGTCTCGCCCCCCCTGATGAGCTTGGCCCGTTCTGAACAGTCGCGAAGCTGAGCTGAACCAGAACGCTTACGGGCTGACCTCAGCTTAAACGTCGGTACAACTTAATAATAACAACCAAATGATGGGTCGAAAAATAAAGATAAATTAAACAAACTGCTGTAAGGTCAAAGCCATCTTTCATGATAAATAATGTTGCTCTTCTCTAAATTAAACCATCAATCAATACAAAACATAACTCTGCTGCGGTAACTGATGATACGCGGCGTATCCAAATGCAATAAATTGCGCCTTTGTGTCAGATTGGTGGGATCGGGCCTAATCGTTCTTTTTGCGAGCTGCAGCTCTGAAAACAAGCACAAGGCAAGAGAGGCGAGAGAACTTACTGTATTCATATAAAACAAAAAAAGAATACGCCCTATAAAGTGCCGAGCCAAACAGAGAAAGATCTTCAAGTGCCTGACCGCAAATGAGAAGTACCTTTTTTAAATGCCGTAATGAGGGCGTTGCTATAATGAGCCTCCGAGTCCAAGAAACGGCTGTTGTGAAGCCAGTGGACTAACCGTCTCTAATTTTTTGGACTGGGTCTGCAGAACTGGGATAAGCTTTGGGTTAGCCTGCGTTGTGGCCTCGGCCAGCGGGTCAAACATGCAGGCCGGGGCCGACAGCCGCAGGTTACTGGCGCTGGCCAAGGCCCAAAGGAAGCAAGCGGTCACCGAGAGAGAAAGCGAGCCAAGCCTCATCGAGGTTTTCAGCCTGCGACAGCACATTGAGCGAGCTCGCTTTTAGGGCTGGGCAATTAATCAAAAATGAATCGAAACTTGCACGTGGAACCTCTAATCAACACAATATTGCTGTTGACAATTAGTTATTTAATTTTAAAATACTGTTAATTAAAAGAACTCAAAAAATAAACCTGTGAACATTTTCCCAGTGGGTGTTTGTGTGCTGAAATTTTGATATTGATATCAAATCGTCCAGCCCTATTCCCTCTATCCCTGCTCTCAGGGAGGAGAGGGAGGAAGTGAGCAAGGGAGTAAAGGATTGAGGGAAGGAGAGAGAGGGGAAGGGAGAGGGGGAGGAAGGGAGAGAGGGAAGATGGGAGTGAGGAAAGAAGAAGGTGAATGAGGGAGACAGGGAGGGAGGGAGAGAAGGAAGAAGGGAGTGAGAGAGAGAGGAAGAAAGTGAGGGAGGGGGAGAGGGAAGAAGGGAGTGAGAGAGAGAGAGAGAGAGAGAGAGAGAGAGAGAGGAAGAGAGGGAAGAAGGGACAGAGGAAAATAGGGAGTGAGAGAGAGAGGAAGATAGTGAGGAAAGGAGAGAGGGAAAAAGGGAGACAGGGAAGAAGAAGGTGAATGAGGGAGGGAGGGAACAAGGGAGTGAGAGAGAGAGAGAGAGAGAGAGAGAGGAAGAGAGGGAAGAAGGGATTGAGAGATAGAAGAAGAGAGGGAGAAGGGAGTGAGAGAGAAAGGAAGAGAGTGAGGGAGGGAGGGAAGAAGGGAGTGAGAGAGGGAAATAGGCAGTGAGAGAGAGGAAGAGAGTGAGGAAAGGAGAGAGGGAAGAAGGGAGAGAGGGAAGAAGAAGGTGAATGGGGGGAGGGAGAGAGGGAAGAAGAGAGTGTGGAACAGAGAAAGGGAAGAAAGGAGGGAAAGAGAGAGGAAGAGAGTGAGGAAGGGAGAAAAGGAGAGAGGGAAGAAGGGAGTTTGAAGAAGGAGGGAGCTAAAGGAAGACAGTCCTGTGTGTGTCGTACAGATATTAATTCGAGCACTAATAAAGGTGGGAGCACATGCCTGGGTGACAAAAAATATCACTGTAAAAATATCACTTTTCTACATTTGATCAATCTTGATATTTATCACGATACAGAATTTCTCATTCTAGTTATAGTTTATATCGACCATGTCACTGGTTTACACGGATTAATTCAAGATGCTCTTTGTATCTTAAAGCATCATTATTCTGGAACAAATTATAACCTAAAAAAATTATTACTAAATGTCAACGCTATCAGCGCAATGCAACAACTTCTGCATGGAGACGAGCCGCAGCTGCAACATCTAATGCGTGTTGACTGGCTGTAGTCCCAGCGTTATGCCAAGTCATGTAACAGCACATATCACTATTTTAAGCCGTTAGCGTATCACAGCCTTTAAAAAAGCAAATTCTCAAATTACAGAGATAGTTTAATAAAGCACTTTATAATACATGTCTCCTCCATTCAAGTCGGAAAACTAAACTAATACTTTATCCGAAGAGGGAAAAAACATAAGCCAGAGGCGACACAGCACACGTGCCTTCACGCTCAGACCCGAAGCAGGCCTCAAGACGTATCACCAGGGCCTGATTTCTTACACATAATTCTGTTTGCTTTAAAAACTGTTGATTCTGTGTTGAAACGCTGACAGCTGAGTCAGAGCTCCTGGTCGGGGTCCAGCATGTCTTGTCTGTTAAGCCCATCAATTATTCTCAGATCTCGCTGGAGAAACCCGACTACTTGTTTT
Source organism: Distichodus sexfasciatus (assembly GCA_032718565.1). Classification (NCBI taxonomy): domain Eukaryota; kingdom Metazoa; phylum Chordata; class Actinopteri; order Characiformes; family Distichodontidae; genus Distichodus; species Distichodus sexfasciatus. The sequence goes on along the minus strand of JAVGVS010000205.1, from coordinate 613,744 downwards.
CACTTTGGCTCCCGGGGTCGTGTATGTTTGCTCGCGTGTGTGCCTGTCGTGGGGGGGGGGGGGGGGGAGTCTGAGACACTGGACTGGTCAGCAAGATCAGCAGTTTCATTTGCGGACTGCGGTGGGCTTGACAACCTGGCCCCCGTATATCATCCCACCTCATCCGGTTTTATTAGAACCAAACCAAAAAGCCAAATAAAAGCCCCAGACGGGTCTGTGCAGCTGCGAGAAGGTGCTTACTGCGGCTGGTACAGGAAAAGCTCAATAATGTTGTCTCGGCCCTTGGGGTGGTTGAAGAAGACGAAGAGGGACCAGTGGATCAGCCACGTTCGCTGCTGAAGGGACTGCAGAGGAGAGCTCACCGTCTGAGAGAGGGAGAGAGAGAGAGTGTTGTTTAAGGTTTAGACAAGGCAGTTAATCAAAACTGACATTCAGAGTCTTTTAATGTAATTACAAGGACTGCACAACAAAATCGGAATCACGTCGGAATCGGCCGATAACTGTTTTTTGTTTTATTTTTTTTAAGTCATCAGCATCGGACCGACGCTTAGATGTCCCGGATATTTTCAGCTGATATTTTATGACTCATTTATCGTACGTAGGAAAGGCAGCACTTGTGCTTTCACGAGCAAAATCTCTTGCACACATGGGCTGTGTCCCAAGCTGTGTACAACTGCACTTAATAGTATGATAGTAAAGGTGCTCTTATCATACAGGAAAACCAGCAGATATCGGCATCGGCCAATAGTGCAACCCTAGTAATGTCATTTTTAATTCTATTAATACTTTTTAAAAAAGTTTTCTGTTAACCCTTTCCCCCAGTGTGTGTTCATGTACTGTCCTCTTATAAATGTGACTGCACAGTAAAACCAGTCGCTTGTCGCAACGGAAGTTTCCAAGAAACACGAGCGTTTATGTTGCGTGGGGTAAAATTTTGGATTTTTTGTTTTTAGTGTTTTGAAACAGTGGAAGGTCTATACTGTACTGTTGTGAATAAATTTTGCTGGAAAACTTACCCTTTCCATCCTAAAAACGTGACTTTCTTGAGGTGAGGAATTCAATTCCAGCAGAATGTTAAAAGTTTCTGTTTTGACCGCTCTACTTCAATATTGACTAGCGTGAAGATATTTCTCCGCAATCCATCTCCGTCTCCCGAGTTCAGTTAACCTAACGCAGGTAGGCTATCCGTGTGGCTGTGAATGCAGCGTAGGCTGCCGTAAATGCAAACGTAGCCGCGACCGCACCAAGCGTCTGTGAGTGCTACGGCGATAGTCAACTTCAAAGGCAGATTTCTCCGTTTCTCACTTGGCGTGACAGGAGAAACCCGACTCCTTTGAACGTTGATATCTCAGTCATATGTCGTCTGATTCATTCGATATAGGTATCGTTTGGAAGATTGATTTATGCCCTTTCATGAAAACATAACTCAATTTTGAAAATTTGCGACAAGCGACTGGAGGGTCACAAATATAGTGCTATGCTCTGTTATCACATGACTGTCTCAGTGTGCCACTACATCTCTGTTTCCTTTAATTATTTTTTAATTAGATAGGTATGCTTGTTAGAAAAAATATCCCAACTTTAACAGCTGAACACAGTTGATTAACCACAACTGAGGTAAAATGTTCAATTAATCATGATATTGATTTGAGGTGACATCATCCAACCCTATTTTTAAGGTGACAATATTGTTTTGTGCGCCTGTTGAAAAGTTTGACAGATTTGCCTAATTCACATCCGCAAACTGCTGACTCTCCCTGAAGCGAGCGCCTCCGCTTTGCTTGGCCGCGTGATCCCAGACCAATTTAAGTTAGGAAGAGAAGTTTAAGAGGTCAGAGAATATTCCGGGCTTTTGCACGAGCCAAACCCCTCTCACCACTTTCCCTCTGGTCTGTCGTTGCAATTAAAATCGAACTCAATTCACACAACTGGGCAATTAAGGTTCTGCTTGAGTTGCAGGAACGACAAAGAGGGAGAGAAGGAGAGTGGGAAGACAGAGAAAGAGAGAAGGAAAGAGAAAGACAGAGAGAGAGAGAAACAGCAGCACAAGCAGCAGTAGCAGTAGTGGTGATGGCGATGATGGTGGTGGTGGTGAAGCTTTGCTGAAATGCGAGGCGGTCAATATCATGGCCTATGTAAAGGAATCCGAGCGCGGTATTGAATTTTGAGTGGTGGGGCATTACATTGTTATCGATAGTCTCCCTCAGTCGGGTGAGGTCCTCCATGGCAGCCTCCCAGTTCTGCATCAGGATCTCGGAGGCCAGTTTGCCCCACAGGGAGTTGAGTGCGTTTCTGTCCGTGGCGGGAACCTGCAGACACAGCACAACGCAAAAACAGTAAAGAGAAAACATGTTTCTGTAGTTACATGGTTTAGAAGTGGCTGCTCTTAGTGGACGGGGTTTTGGGAGGGCTCAAGGACATTGGGGCAGAAGGGAGGGGAGGGCTAGTGGCCAGGGAAGTACGGAGACTATACACAACAATCGCATACATTAATCAGACCAAAACACCAACACGCACCCGTCTAATGCTGCCAGATGTGACAATGACAAAATAAAAGCCTCATTTCATATCCATCGCATTTTGTGAGGCTGCTGAACACGCTGTTTACGCCAATCTTTATCATCATTCGGTCGACTGTTTGCGATGTTACACGCCCCCAAATACACACAGTACAAATACGTGTAGGCATAAACCTCGTGGTGGGAGAAACCAGGCTTTGTGAAAAGCCAAAGTGTTTAAACCAAGCGTGCCAAAATTTTCAAACAGTTTTGAAACAACCCAACAGTGATGACACCGACTGGACACTTTGGCTATTGCAGCATCTTGATAACACTGTTGTGTGGAACGATGAAAGTGAAAGTGGGTAATTGTCATCGTAAACACACCAGAGAACAGCACACGGTGCACCACAACAAAACGTGAACTCTGCATTTGACCCATCCATGAATAAGCAGTGGGCAGCTGACATTGGCAGCACTCGGGGAGCAGTGCTTGGGGACGGTACCTTGCTCATGGGTACATCAGTGGTACCTTTACTGGTCAGGGATTCGAACCGGGAGGCATCGGATCGTGGGGCGAACTTCCTAACCGCAACACTACCAACTGCCCCGACCTACCACATAAACACTAACTGTCCTGAACCAGTGACCAGTGCTGAAAAATTCTACTTATTTTCTTGCTGCATTATAACAGACTGTTAATGCACACTTCAGAGTAATCGCAAGTCAACAAACAAAGAAATAAAAGCTTGGATATAATAAAAGATTGGAACTCTAACAATGGGTTAGTGTTGCTACAACACTGCTATAATAATTTTTGCACTGCCGCTACTTATTTGCACAACCATTGAACACTGAATGTATCTCTCACTGGTCACTTTCTCACTAACTGCTTCTGCACAAATTATTGAAAAATATTGCACAGACTCTGGTTCTCCACTACTGTTAAAATATATGTACAAACTTAAATGTTAGTCATACTGTTTTATTAATAGACTGGATATAGAATTTTTCATATTGAAACTGTTTCTAACCTCTTGCACATCCAGTGTAAAAGTCAGTTTCCACTTTTGTAGGTAATACTGCATCCAAACTGTCTCTCTGTCTACCTCTATTTCTAGTTCTAGTTTAAAGTTACATTTAATATTCCATTCCTAGTTAAAAATGTATATTTTCTATTCTATTTATATATTGTTTATTCTATATGCCTTATTTGTTCTTGTTCCCCGTTTCCTATTGCACTGTAAAAATTGGAGCCACGTCGTCTCGTCTCTCTGTATATCTGTACAGTATATAGCAGAGATGACAAAGTTTACTTTGACTTTGGGTTTCAGTAATATTTTTTCTGTTAATTCAATTAATTCACTGAGATTACAGAAAATATTATTTTGATCATATCACTCAACACCACACTGCATTAAAACTGCACTTGCTTGCAGCCTGCTGTTCAAGTTGGGGAGAAGTAACTGAGCAATGAGAAAGAATTCATATATGTGACTCTGCGCGGCAAAACCAGTTGCTTGTTGCAAATTGAGTTATGTTTTCATGAAAGGGCATAAATCAACCTTCAAAACGATACGTATATCGAATGAATCGGACGACATATGACTGAGATATCAACATTCAAAGGAGTCGGGTTTCTCCTGTCACGCCAAGTGAGAAACGGAGAAATCTGCCTTTGAAGTTGACTATCAACGTAGCACTCACAGACGCTCGGTGCGGTCGCGGCTACGTTTGTATTTACGGTAGCCTACGCTGCATTCACAGCCACACGGATAGCCTACCTGCGTTAGGTTAACTGAACTCGGGAGACGGAGATGGATTCCGGAGAAATATCTTCACGCTAGTCAACCAGTGGATTTACCGTAAATATTGGAGTAGAGCGGTCAAAACAGAAACTTTTAACTGCGTTTTAGAACGGAAAGGTAGTAAGTTTTTCAGCCAAATTTGCTTTAACATTTGATGAACCACTGTTTCAAAACACTAAAACAAAAAATCCAGAAATTTTTACCCCACGCAACAGCGCTCGTTTTTCTCTAGGAAACCTCGGGATTTGCGACAAGCGACTAGTTTTTGCCGTGAGAGAGTCACATATTTCCTGCATTTTAAGCCACACACATTAGATGCTGCTGCCCATGTTATGGATCACATTTCTTTTTCTAGGCTGCGCAGCATAGGTGTGTATGTGACTAATAATCTTTAATAGAGACTGACTTGAAAGGAATACCTGGAACTGTTGCGCTCCAGTTGCACTATGGGGGCAGAGGCACATTTGGACGCCTCAACACAATAATATTGAGTAGATAAATGACAACCAAGTAAGAACTGTAGAATTGGAAAACTGTTCACCTTTTTCACTTTTTTAACTCTGCATTTTGTGATAAACCGACCCCCCACCTTTCAGATTACCAGGCAAACTGGAAGCACATTTGGGGTGTGTGCGCGTGCATACCGGCTAAAATAAGGTTGGCTTTCGTGTTGTAACTCTCGAATGAGACGCTAAGAATATGTACGCGCCTAAACGTGGAACAACTTCAACTCTGATGATTTATCGTGATTCATATCAGCCTCCCCCGGACAAAATCTGACTTGCCTTCACTCCAAACACTGTAAGCCCTGGCGAAGTCCCGAGTTGAAAAAGGTCCCTCGAGTTGAAGGTGAAGAATCGGCTCGGCTCGCTGGCGTAACGGCGCGCGTTAACCGAGCGAGTCTCTGACCAAATTTCAGAGGTCAAACTCTAGCTGTGTCGGGGGAAATGTTGGTCAAGTCCCTGATCAAAAATGGAGGAATCGAAAAAGGGCAAATCTCTCTACGCCTCAAGATTCAAGAGTTTGTGTCCTCCCCTGGCATAGTCCTTGCAATCCTCCCGGAGAGCTGAAATACAGTTCCTGACGGCTATCTGAAGACACTTTCCACGGCTCAGAGGAAAAATGACCAGAGCAAATTACTCTAGTGCATAAACACAACAATCTTGAAAACTGGAATCCAAAAGAACCGCTGGACTTCTTTTAAGCCGTTTCATCCCTTGTGTTTCTAGTTCTTCATAGCGATGCATTGATCCAGCTTTTCCGGTTCCGATATCGATGCTTGAGCTTTGGATATCGGCTGATCTCGAGCAACGATTCAATAGCAGGTTTTAATTAGTAAATTGTGTATTTCCCGGTGAGGAGGAGACTGAGATTATTCTGTTCTGCTTAAGGAAATACTTGACTTAAATACTGCTTTCCTAACTAAAACAAGGCAATAATTACACACCCATATGTATATGCTAAATTATTTACTATTAGGGGTAGGCGATATATCGAATATCCTCGATGCATCTCGCTTATTCCACATCGCGATGTACTAAATCACTATACTTCGTGACCGGTATTATAAATCCGAGCGTTATTTTTAAACAGACAGCGTGTACTGTGAGATTTGCTTTTCTGCAGCGTCAAAGCAGACAGCTTCGCTCCCCATATCCAGAAAACTCCTAAGCGCATCGCAGCGTTTTGTACCTTTCGGCTCCCCGCCTATGGCGTCATCAATATCAAAACTAGAAGCCTTGAAATGGCTTGCCATAAAAATTCTCTTGGCGTAAATTTCAAAAGTCCTGGCGCAAATGTGAAACTTCGAGAGCACAAAATTAAGAAATCGAGTGCCGCGGTATTTTGTATTCTGTATTTTTTCCTCTTTGAATGTCTTTTTCCTCTCGATGTGTTAAATGTCCCTCCGAATAACGATGGCTTTTTTGCCAGTGAGATTTCTACTGTGGTTTGAAAGGCGGGCTTTGGCAGTTTAGAGGCGGGCTTAGAGCAGTTTCTGCCTCACGAATCTAATGTGATGGCTCAGGTCTTATGATTGACTACAGAAAGGATTTATAGAGAAACCAAAAGGCGGCGGAGGAGAGGAACATGACATAGTAGGTTAAAAAGCGCAGATTATAGTTTATTGACCTTATAATTATAATTTAATAGTTAGGTCTTACACGTTTAATAAGCACGCAATCAATGGCTCCCCTTGCCCACTTGTCTGTCCCCATAAAGTAAAAGTATAAAGTATAAATATAAAGTATAAAGTTTGCTATATTATACTTTGGTTTAAAATAAAAGCATTTACTATGTTAAACTTTGGCTGAATTCATTATATTGGTGTCATTTTATGCAACATAGGGCGAATTTATCATTTATACAGTGATTTGGAGGAAATTTCAAGGTATTGAGATATATATAGTGTATCGCGATATTATTTTTATGCCATATCGCCCAGCCCTATTTACTATTAAAATAACATCTCAAAAAAAAAATCGTTCAAAAGCACTTGGTTTAAATGAATTTATAGCGGTCCCTAATCTGCGGCACTAAAACCACCAGGAAGACAGTGATTAACAGTGAGAGCTGGCGTTGTTAAGGGCGTAAACAGTATAATGGTGTGATTTGCTTTTGGGGTTGTAGTGTGTTCGCGAATGTCGAACAATAAACCAGCTTTACTGCAGAGCCACTTCCATGCATAATGAACTGTGCGTGTGCATACGCAAACTTATAAAAGCCTACCATTTAATTGAATCTATCGACTCGACAGATCGACCCGATGCCACCGGTACCCGATCTGGCTATTTGAGTCGTGCGGACAATATCCGTCCACATAGCGGACGGTGCATCCCTAGTTCTGAATTAGGCTTTTTGGATGAGGTATCTTCAAAAAGCTTTAAGAACTCTACTGTAGTTGATTAAGACTCTTAAGATGACTGTGTCCTGGATGAATGAGAACCTACAGACATTCAAGACAAATTAATGAAAAAACAATATGATAGCATGCACAGTATAAAAGACAAGTTCTTTTCAAAAGCGCGCTTAAAAAGATGATAGTATGGCGCAAAAAAGTGTGGCTTCAAACCGCCTTACGACTACGGTTTCAGGAAGTTGGGTCTGACTAGTTCCAGTCCGTGTTTTAAGCATCAGGAAAGCCATAAGCCAACATCAAGCAAAAATCAATCACGCTGCCTATGACATCCCACCAACCCATCACTCCTTTCGCTCGCTCCTCCCTCCTCCCCACCCACATCCAGGCGCCAAACCCGGGCCTTCAAGCGAGGCCAAAAGCTTCAGCGCCGTGGCCAGCGTTGACCTGAACAGCGGATCTCGTGAGCCTTTTAATGAAGTGCTGCTGCTGCTGCTACATGACTCTAAACACACATGGGGCTTTGAAGTCAGCTCTGTGACAGGGACAAGGCAGAACCTTAGAAGGACCAGTAAGTCACCGTTCCTCAAAAGAGAACAATAGGCTCAGAGACCGTCAAGGGAAAGAGAACTGACACTTCAGTTTACATTTCAACAGCTTGACCAAAATCTCATATCCGCGATGGCAAATTATATTTGTCATAGTTTGTCTTGTGCAGCCAGTCCTGAAACCAGGCCATTTCTGATACAAAAACTGACTCTTGCCTCTGTAGATTTGTCTTTTTTAGCTTTATGTAGTATAAAAGTGCTACAACTGTGTTTCCGTGGCACTGTTATACACTGACGCTTTTTATGCTGTTAAAAATGCATCTTTTTGCTGTGCTCTTGTGGCTTGTGGTCAAACACCGCTTTTACGACAAAATGAAAGTCTTATTAAGCATCTTAAGCACCATAAAAAAACGTTGCCTTTTACAGACATTTTACAGTGCTTAAGATGTATAAGGCAGCTTTAATTTTGTCATATTGCAACCTACAACAGCTACAACCCTGTGTAATTTGCACTGAGAATTGAGCAGTTCTTAAACTGAACCCCAAGCTCGATACCAACATCACTTGGTGCTTTTAGTTCAGCCGAGTACTGATCCGAGGTCAGAGTGGGATCGTTCTCCAGTAAGAGCCTCACTGGAGCCACTTGGTGTGTTTAAACTCCACACATTCCCTATTTTTTAATAATAAATGCCGTAATAAACGACACCTTCTTGACCGTCCAGTTCACACTTTGGTTTGGCCGTCTCTCATCCATGGCGATAGCTCAGCTGGAAGAAAAGATGGAAAAAGTGGCCTACATTTTTGTTTATTAACATCGCGCTGCTATAAAATGTTACTTTTGTCTGTACCGACATATGCATCATTATTGCAAATTTCCTAGAGATTTCGTGATATAATCTCGGGGGTAAAATCGCCCAGCCCTTATTGCAAGGCCTAAATACTTGCTACATTTGCTGTGGCCAAGACATGGCAATGTCATTAGGTCTAAGGGAACATCGATTGAAACCTTAGTCTATATCTAGACCTGAGGCAGCATAACCTTGCGTCCGCACAACTAGAAATTCAACGTAAACGAACCAAACTATTAACTGGGCCAATCTCAAACCACTTAGCGCGAGAAGTTCCTGTTGAGTCACATATGAAATCTGTCTTAGCTGTTCGTCCAGCTACTGAAACGTGAACTCTGGTTAACTAGGCTCATCTCTGTCCAGACAATCAACTTCAAAGCAGTACAAGCCTCTGTTCTTAATTAGTCCGGGAAAAAAAGGACAAAAATAAACAAAGGGCCGGGGCTAATCAGCCGCAGACGGGCCGCGGTGCCGGGGGTAGGGGGCGAGGGGCCGGGCTGCGGCTGCAGACCGTTGGCCATTCCCTGAAGAGAGAAGACAGCGGAGGGATGTGGCACAAGAAGCAGTCGTAACACTGCAGGGAGACACTGAGTCAAGCAGGAAGTCGGGGCAGGTGTCATGCACAGGTTCTTAAAGCGCTAAAGTGACTCCAGACACTACAGCGAGGAAACCCGTCAGTTTAGAAAAATAAGGTTAGTGCCGCAGAATACCCATTTAGCGTCCATCGGAATATAGAATACATTTTTGATAACATTATAAAATAATGAATTAACAAACACTAAGAAGTTTGGGTCATTTTATGAACAATTTGGACTCATTTTGGTCTAAAAAAGGAGTTGGTTTGGCCTTTGGGAGAGAACTTCGTTTCCCACAATCCCAGCGTGCCACTCAGTGCTGCTACGTCTGTCGCGATGGACGCTTCGTTCTGGAATATTTCCGTCGGTTTGGCCCATGTAATAGGGAATATCTGGCCTGCGCTGTAGCATTTAGAGAGTAATGGTGCTCGCTCACACACAGTATGTGCGTTTACAGGAAAAAATGTCATTTTCATATTCCTTTTTACAGATTTATTTCCGTTTTGTGCACAAAATATCTCTAGAAAACACTTACACATACAGCCCGGGATCAGGTCTTGCCTTGGCTACTTACACTGAAAAGCGTCATTGCTAATAAGCATCCATTAATAAGTTAAACAAGCGTCGACCATTTTGGAATCATTTGAATGATTTGAATAATCGTTTCACCTCTACACAAAGTAATTTACTACATCGCACATGGAACAAACTGACAAATGTGACCCTCCATGGCAAACCAGTCAAATTCTCAAAATAAAGTTGTGTCTTCATGAAAGTAAATCAACCTCCCAAACAATACCTATATGGAATGAATGGGGCGACATATGACTGAGATATCAGCATTGAAAGAGTGGGTTTCTCCTGTCGCCAAGTGAAAACGAATCTGCCTTTAAATTGACTATCATAATATCTGAAGGCAACTGCGGTCGCGGCTACGTTTGCATTTACGGTAGCCTACGCTGCATTCACAGCCACACGGATAGCCTACCTGCGTTAGGTTAACTGAACTCGGGAGACGAAGATGGATTCCAGAGAAATATCTTCACGCTAGTCAACCAGTGGATTTACCGTAAATATTGGAGTAGAGCGGTCAAAACAGAAACTTTTAACATTCTGCTGGAATTGAATTCCTCACCTCAAGAAAGTCACGTTTTTAGGATGGAAAGGGTAAGTTTTTCAGCCAAATTTATTCACAACAGTACAGTATAGACCTTCCACTGTTTCAAAACACTAAACAAAAAATCCAAAATTTTACCCCACGCAACATAAACGGACGTTTTTCTCAGAAACCTCCGTTGCGACAAGCGACTGGTTTCACCGTTTGTCGAGTCACATATATCAAGTATTTCTGATACATCCCTGACCACTTAGCTGAGACGATAAAGTTCACTCTGACTTTTGACTTGGATAATCAAGGTAAAATGTTCAGTCAACAGTGATTCTGATTTGATGTCATATCGGCCAGAGCTACGTGACGTTGCATCATTAAAGACACAAGGAAATAAATGTTTAGAATTCTCTTGAGCCTAATAACACGAGAGCAGGGAGAAGTGTGTTAACGTGTAAACAAACTTCCTGCACAGTTCGGCAGATGGCATCGCGTATATAAACACAGCAAGATGGGCTGGGCACTTGCAGCAGAACAAATTTAGCCTAAACCACTCTCCAAGTAGAAAACTGGTGAGACGGATTAGCGCGGAGAGAACGGGGCGAAGAAGAGAGACACACTGCCAATATAAAGGTCAACATTTCGTTTCTAAAAGTGTTTGTTTTTTTTCTTCTCCTCCTCCTCCCGTTTTTTCCCCCCTGGAAGTCCCAGAGCCTGCTACGTTTGGCGAGGCTCCATGTCATTATGGCAGCTTTCTGCACACACTGACTGGCTTTCAGTGGCGGCCATGCAAGAATAGTTTCAATACCTGGGTTTTTCCAGCAGTTACCTTAAGTTTCCACCGCTTCCCCAAACGGGCACATTTTCACTGACTGACCAGCAACAATAAATTGACTGTGCTGCCGATCCGACGGGACACTCAATCTTTATTCGCAACATCCAATCCCTGCATTAACAGATGATATGAATAAGTTGCTCTTTTCGCGTCGGGCTCTGCACTGTAACAGGACCTCCGGGCTGGATTTTGCAAGCCTGGCTTCCTCCGTTAAACGACCGCGTTTCCCACGTTTCCACCAGTTCAGGAGCCCAACCTCTCCCACACGAGGGCCCGTCCTGGGTGCGGGGAGGAGGAGGTCTGACCGGCATAAACGAGAGGGAAGAATGAAACTGGAAGCTACACTGAAAATAATAAATGTGACCAACTCTTAATTTTTAAATAATTTAATAACTATATAAACAAAATTCATTATATTTATTAATACATTATACTTTATTATTTATATCAGCTAAAATTGACAATATATAAAACAAATTCTAATAAAATCATATATAAACATGCTTCAGCATTTACACAATTCTACTCTATTAAGTATAATTAAGTATTTATTAAGTATATGAAAGAAATTCACTAAATTTTATAAAACTTTAAATATCTGAAAAAGTTTTAAGTTTTAAGAATAAATGTACATTAAAATAAACAGTATTAAAAGTGATGTGTTTTAATTTGTTTACATTTATGACTAACGATACGATACGGGTATCGGTGGCATTGTGCCGATCTGTGAAGCCGACCTGTAAATGTGCGCACGCTCAACTCGTTAGGCATGGGAAGTGTCACTGCGGTAAAGCTGGATGTCATTCGGGCTAATTCCTACATATTGATATGACAGTGAGCAGAACAGGCAACGCAACACACTACCAGTCCAAAAGAAAATCGCATGATTATACCGTTTAATTTCCTTAACAACATTATTTTAATAACAATATACATATGGGTGTGTAATTATTACATTGTTTTAGTTAAGAAACCAGTTTTATGTCAAGTATTTCCTTAAGCGTAAGAGAATAATCTTAGGCATGTATTGAGACATTTTAAAGCATTGTTTTCTGTTTAAAGAACTCTGAGAGTGAATCACATTTCAGTATCAGCAGATATCCAAATTTACAATATGGGCATCGTATCAGATGTAAAGAAAGTGGTATCGTAAAGTTTATTTATGACCCATGTAATGGTCCAGATTTATTAGATTTATACAAGTCAATTTATTAAACTCTAGTTCGTGAACAATTTGAAGAAAGTAAATCTTTGTAATTACATATTTCAGTTTGACGGAAACGGAAACGTATAAAGTTTTCAGTGTGAGGCGGGAGAAAGGCGATAGGGCAGGTAGATATCTGACAAGAACGAGTCGATGTTATTAAATTCAAGTTTGCACGTCCAAGTCCACGGTCACTGCCTTTGTTCTGCATTTATAAAAGAGGGTCAACGGCATGCGGCTGCTCAAAATCACACGTGCAAAAATCAGAGCAATTTGGACGTATTTACGCTAAGCTGCAATGCCGTAAACAACTCTGGCCACTCGGCAACGGGGTCTCATCGACTGGCGTTTGATGTGTGCAAAAAGAAAAATGAAGCCATTTTTCATGTTCTCCAGGAATGAGTCTCTCTCCCTCTCCCTCTCATCATGTGCAGCATCTTCTTTGCAGCACAGTTCCAAAAATCACTCAAAAAAGAAAATAGACGGCATGTTTACAGAGGATGTCTGCACTCGCGGACCGTGACAAACTGCAGCAAAGCATCCAGTCAGGACCCGAGGGCACAACATTAAAGTTCCGTGTTGTGAGGAAGCGCACGGAAAAGATAAAAACGCAAGCAACGAGTTTTCATTACAACTTGCATTCTTGCGTATTGCGTTTCTTTTGATCCTGACCTGCCACCTGCTAGCATAAACCTGATTATACCTGATTGATGCACGGGGTTCGTGTTGTTGAATAAGGAACATGGCCGCTGCCACGTCTGAGAATCATCAGGTTTCATCAATCATCAAGCGAGGGGCAGAGGAAGAGATTTCCTGAGGCGTGGGGACGGACGAGTGTGAGCGATGCACGTACAAAATGTAACAAACCACATCAAAAGCTTGACGAAACAAGACTGTCGAGACTAAAAGGATATCCAATGAACATGCACAGATTTCGGCGTGCTCAAGACCTTCGTAACGCAATCACACAGTTCGCCAACTTCCCTTTCTGTAGACGTGAGCTGGCAGACGAACATCACTGGCCAGCACAGGTACCAAAGTGACTAAAGGGAGACACAAAGCCATGCTTCCCAACCAGACAATGAATCAAAACCAACACTGAGAATTGATAGTGGTGTTGAAATTAATCACTATCGATGCATCGCGATTTAACATGGCACGATACCACAATTTTTTTTCTTTACATCCAATATGATTCTGATATTGTAAATTTGGATATCTGCAGATACGTTACAAATCCAATACAGTCTCCGAGTCTTTTTTAAATGCTTTAAAAATATCTGAATACATGACTGAGATTACTCTGTTATGCTTAAGGAAATACTTGACTTAAATACTAAAACTATGTAATAAATACACACCCGTATGTATATGCTAATATATTCACTATTAAAATAACATTAAAAAAATGATTCCTTCAAACACAGTTGTGTAATTTAGTGACGCTCCATAATCCTGCGGCGCTT
>JAVGVS010000204.1:703680-766720 GCA_032718565.1 Distichodus sexfasciatus | reverse complement strand
CTATAATCCTACAAAATAATATAATGACTATAATCCTACAAAATAATATAATGACTATAATCCTACAAAACCCCTGACTTTGTGCAAGTGTACCTAGAAGAATTGATGCTGGTTTGAAGGCAAAAGGTAGTAACACCAAATATTGATTTGATTTAGATTTCTCTTTTGTTCGCTCACTTTGCATTTTGTAAATTGATAAAAATAAACAATCATTATTTATATTTCTGAAAGCATTCTTTGTTTACAGCATTTTTTCACACCTGCCTAAAACTTTTGCACAGTACTATATATAGAGCATGATTGTTTTACGGGTTTGTATTAGTAGCATCGGGCTGTTTTACGATTTGTCTCTTCAGAATGGGGCTGTTCTTTAAAGGAAGCTGTTACACTCAAACACCACATACAAAATGCTTTTCTTTATCTACATTTGCAGTTACTGTCGGAACAAGTGAGCTGCAGAAGGCCGGAAACATCTTCCTCCAGGTAAATTGGACCGCAGTTCGTGATCACTCTTGTAAAACTGAAATCTTGATTATATATACATATATATATATATGTGTGTGTAAAAAGACATCGGTATCATGGTTTGTTGAAAGTCAGTCTTACGATTTTGGCCACCGCCCAATGTTTAGAGTGAGAACACGGGCATGTGAAGGATGAAAAGAAAACATCAGTGCTTAAAAGTCGTTAACCTGAATGGTCTCACAACTCTGCCAGCCCCGAGGGCATAAATGCACGCCAAACCACACCTCACAAACCTTATTGTCCTTCTGATCTCACGCCGAGATCGTGTAGATGCTAATGACGTTGCTGTCTTGCTTCTTCTCAAAGCGGTCTTTCACCTGCCAGTCACTCATCACTCTTCTCACATAAATAGGCTTCTCTCTCACACAAACACACACACACATATGCAGATGTACACAGCTGTGTATCTCGTCTGATAGCCAGAGGCCTTGCATTTTCACACATTTTGATGCTGTAACTGCTGTTAAAGATCCAACTGTTAGATGTATTTACTTAGCGGCAGATTGCCTTCACTGTGCGTGTGTGTTTTAATGTTTGTGGGGGTTTTGGTGATTCCCAACAGCTCAAGCTGGTGGTCAGGAAGGGGAACACCACAGAAAACGTGTACATGGGTAAGCACAAAATTTATGGTCTAATTTCCCTCTGAATTTAAAGGGGCCTCACAACGACAGGCGGTGATGTGAATGAGCATACAAACGAACCGACGGGGAATTTTGGCAGAGTTTCTCCTGAAAATACCCTTCGGTTTGCCATTCGTTGTTAGCTCCGTCATATCTTTGGATGGTAAACGTTAATTATTCATTCATTCGTTCATTCATCCATTATCTGAACCGCTCAATCCCAACTGGGGTCCAGGGCACACACACGCTCTCACAATTCACACCTTACAGGGCCAATTTAGAGTCGCCCGTTAACCTCTATTGCATGCTTTTGGTCTGTGGGAGGAAACTGGAGCCCCCAGAGAAAACCCACGCGAACACAGGGAGAGCAGCACACTCCAGACAGCAAGGCCCCACGGCTGACCCGGGGCTCGGACCCGAGACCTTCCCGCTGTGAGGCGGCAGCACTAACCACTGCGTAACCACTGCGATGGTTTGATGTGCTAGTGACCGGAATAATAAACACGATTCGTGCTGTAAATTACATTTTAAAATGTGAATATTCTGGCTGTACTAGTTTTGTCAGCGAGATCAGTATTTCAGTTTAACATGATTCATTATTCTCTGGTGACACACTTCATTTTATGATTGCTTGCCATAAATTTCTTACATATAGATCCTTTAAATATATTATTCGATATAAGCTGTAAGCCTTATTCTTCATCAGCCAAAAACTTTCTCTCAGCATTCTTTTACTCTTTCATCGTTTCATAATAGATTCTAACATTTCATAAGCCTCTGACATGGTTCCTTTTCTCTTTCCTTCCAGAACTGACCCTGCCCCAGTTTTATAACTTCCTACATGAGATGGAGAGAGCCAAGGCCAGTATGGAGTGTTTCAGCTGAGTTTATCGAAGACTGATGTTTAGTTTGAGTTGATAGAGGTTGCTGTAAAAGGCAACAGTCAGCAGCGAAAACGGAATCACTGTCATATGTGCGCGTGTGATGAATGATCATATTTTATATGATTATGTGAAAGTCTCTAATCATTCCCCCACAAAGTGTAATTCCATGTATTTAACTTGTGAGAATGTTTTTATAAGATGAAAAATGCTTACTGTGTAATGCAGTTTTTCATGAATTAAACGATTTGCATCCCCATTGTCTACCTCACTTTTCCCCAACTTATATTGTATTATCCATAATGAGCGTTTACAGCTGGCTTACTTATGCAGTTGTATTAATTCCTCAGTCTACACAAATCCATTATCCAATTAGTCAAGCACCTGAAGGAATTGCCAAGTTATTGTTTTTTTTGTTCTCCACTTAAGCGTGAGTAGACACGCCTTAGATTTATGTTTTTGTCATTTTTGTAGAATCCTTTGTTTTTCCTTCCTTTTCAGAAGTCTTTGCTGTATCTTTCCAAACTGATATTCTTACCCTTTGCTCCGAACCGATTTCTCACTGCCTTTTCATCTGTATCTCAGTCTCTCTGTCCCTCGCACTTTCCCCCGTTTCTCCCTCACGCATGTCAGCGCTTGTTCCGCCGAGCGCCCTGCCGAATCAGATGTGAGAGATCATGCGTTTCACTGGCCCGGTGATGCAGGGAAAGGCAAGAAGGACAAAAAAAAAAAGAAACCTGTCCACCATTTGGCTGTCTCTCAGCAGATCTCGTCTGTAGAATGTCTCCTCTGACAGTTCTTTTCACAGCTTTTGATGGGGTTTGTTTGCAGGGGTTCATGGATGGATACCGTACAGCTTACACTGGCTCTAGCTGAAAGACTGAAGTAAGGGGTCAGATCAAGTAAATGCTTAAGCTAAAGCAGAGCCGTGCAAGCATTTTATCAAAGACGCATGGTGTTTTGGTGTTTTGTGTAGAAAAAAGTTTCAAAAGAACAAAGCGTATGAGCATCTTGTCAAAGAGAAAACATGTTAAAGATTTTTCTCAATTCAGGATTAGCAAGCTATGCTTAGTTAAAAAAAAAAAGTAATCTAATTAGGCAAGAAAGCCCTTTTACTAATTTCTAGACAAAAACATAATTCTGTGAAATACTGTAATTTTACAGTCAGATTACTGCAGTAATAACATGGTGTGTGTGTGTTCATGTATTTATGGCACTGTGGGGACCTTTTTGTCCCCTTAAATCACTTTTATCTGTTGTTTTGGGCTTTGTGGGGACATTTGAGAGGTCCCCATGAGGAGAAATGACTTTATAGAAAATGTGCTTGTTTTATTTGAGAAACTAAAAGAGGTAAAAGATGTGCATTTGGTTACTGAGGTTAAGGTGAGGGTTAGGATTAGGTGAAGGTGTAAAATTATATACATCTAGTCATTATGGGAGTCTATGGAAAGACCTCACAAAGATAGTAATACATAGACGGTGTGTGTGTGTGTGCGTGTTTTCTCTACCCACTTCAGTACACTATGTTCTTCAGCGAGTGGGATGGGAGAATTGTGCAAAACTGAAGATCTGGTCTGCCCTCTCTATGTGCTCATCTATTTTTCCTCAAATGCAACAGGCTGAGTGTTGCCCCAAAGCTCCGTCTGTCTTAGTGTGGGCGTAACGTGTCAAATTTCTTCACCTGCTACGAAGCTTCCGCTTACTTCTTGGCTGACAGAAAGCTGGCACGAGGCTGAAACTCTCCCCCTCTGCAGGTTTCGGCTCCACAGCGGCTCACGTGGCTATGAGTCAAACCCTAACAGAGGAGAAGTTACTCAGTTCATGTGGGCCAGTAATGCAATCCATTTCATCTTCCAGAATGGGAGAAAAAGCAAGAGAATAAAAAAAAAAAGAATAGTGCATTATGGGATGGTGATGGCTTAGAGGTAGGATTGATTCCTGACTATGACCCAAGAGGTTGTAGGTTCAAATCCATCTTTGTCCTACTGCCAGAATTACCACCATTGAGAGCGAGGGCCTTATCCCCAAATTGCTCCAGGGAAACTGTACCTGTAATTTGGAAATGAAAAGGTGCTCTGGATGAAACTCGAACCCATCAAGTATCTTACAAACGAATCACATGAAATCAGATCTGAAATGTGCCACTGAGGATCTCATGAGCAGCGCACCGTCCCCTAGCAGTGCTCCCTGGGCACTGCCAAAAAGCTGCCTGCTGCTCCTTCACAGGTGGGTCAATGGCAGAGGTGATATTTTGTTGTTGTGCGCTCACTCACTTTAATTCACTTAAGAGACGAATAAAGAACAAAATGTGCGTTACTGAAAAATTGGTCTAACGGTCTTGAGATAACTCAGTGCGACCACTGTAGGCTGCAGGACGTGTATAGGTTCTCAGTCATCCAGGAATCGAAGGCAACTCGCTGTTGAAAATGTATTTCAGTTCAACTTAAAACTTCAATTGCTGCATCAACGTTTCAGTTGTAATCAAATGAGATAAATTAATTATTTCAACTGCTTATTTTAAGTCTAGCTTTGAACAGCTTTGGTCCAACTTTGCAGCGCAAGACCAAATGATTGATAACCTAATGTAATTAATATACCTCCAGTAAATTTGTCCAGATTAGTGGTTTCAGCTCGGTTATTTTAGTTAAATTAAGTCCGAAGGTCACTTTGTCCTCCATTCAGGCACTGAAGACTATTGTAGGCTGTTTGAGATGCTTTTGCTGCCAAACCAGCTCGGTAAATTAGCCTAATCTGTACTTTGACAGTTTGACCCATGATGAATGACCATCATGATCTACCTTAAAATCAAGATTGGACTTTCTAAGGAGAGTTAAACAGTGCAAAATTCCAGAACAGGACCTTTGTAAATGCTCTCAGTCAAGCATGAAGAGACACAGTTGCACATTGTTTTGTTTTGTTTTGTTTTCTTTGCTTCAGGGTTTCGGCGGGGCTGCAGGACGGCGGGTTCGGGCTTGTCAGTTGTCAATAGAGCTTCTTTGATCAGGCATGAGATTCTCCATCACCTCATGCTGCCAAGAGAGTGAAAGAGGGAGAGTTAAAGAGAGAGAGAGGCAGAGGAAATGGCAGGTGCCTTTAATGTCCCATTAAAGGAGCACAAACTTTAACATGGTTTATAGCAAACAACAGTTGACGGGGGCGTTACTGATCACCAGCGCTAAACGTCTCTAAGCAGCATGGCGTCTCTGTGTTGGTGTGATGGTCGCAGTGTTTGTGTGTTCCACTCCAAATCTCTCATTTTTTTCTGGCCCGGGGCGGGAAAAGAAATTGGCGTATTATGAGTGGAGAGAACAGATCGTCTGCCGAGTCATTACAACCTGCCCCTAATCTTTTTAAAGTGTGACATCACTGACGCAAAAGGGATTTAACGGATAAAGCTCACCTTGGAGACACACCTTGTGAAGCTTTATAGCTGAACTCACTGTTTATGACTCCCTAAAGCTAAACCAGTGGTTTATACCATTTAGTTTCTTTCTTCACAGTTTAATTTAATCTTTCAAGATTTATTAGAGTATCTGTGAGAGGACAAGGAAATGAACTGTAACTTGTTTATTGCGAAACTCAATTTGTACGTTTCGTAATGCTATAGCTGCCGTGGCTTCACAGCAAGAAGGTCCTGGGTTTGACCCCCGGGTTGGTCGTAGGGTCTTTCTGTGTGGAGTTTGCGTGCTCGCCCCGTGTTCGCGTGGCTTTCCTCCGGGGTATCTTCCCACAGTTCGCTAAGCATGCGCCGTAGGTGGATCTGAACTGCAGTGAGTTTGAGTGTGTTCGTGTGAGCGTGTTGTGTCATGCGATGTGTTGGTCTCCACCTCGTGACTGTAGTTCATGCATAGACTTTGACTTTGACTCCAGTCTTCCCCACCTAGATATATTTCATTTCATTTCCTGATCCGCTTAATCACCGTCGGAGTGGCAGGGACCGGAGCTTATCCCGGGACAACTTGGACAACGAGGCGGGGACCAACCCCGGGCGGGCACCGACACACCGCAGGGCACACACACACTCACACAAACATGAACACACTCGTAATCACACCTTATGGGCCCAATTTAGAGTTACCCAATCAACCAATCGTACATGCTTTTAGACTGTGGGCAGAAACCCAGAGAAATTAATCATGATTAATTGCTGGTATTAATTGCTGCCATACTTTTGAAAAATGATTCCTAACACTGATAAAGGCCGAATAGTAGAGTTGCAGTGGACAACACTTTTTACGCTCGTTACAACATTATTATGTTATGGATGTTATGAGCAATGGCAAGTTAAAAACTGAGCTGGTTTTCTTACCGTTCTTTGACCTGCATTTCTTTATTCCAGTACCACACATGGATTTGTTTTACCCAGGTTTAAAAAATATGTGATTCACATATATCATATATAATTACATATATGTGAATTCTTTGTAATCGATTTAAACTTGATAGTTAGATGCATGCGTGTGAGTGTATACCGTTCCACCTTTACTACATCTGTTTATATTCAGTACTGTATATATCTTTAGAAAGGTGGTTTTAATCGAGGATTATCACAGTTCCGCTTGACTAGGATATGGGCCTTAATCAAAGTCAAGTTGCGTGATGATGGGAAGTGTATTACTCTAAAAAGAGGTTAATATTGAGGCTGCCGTTCTGCAAATCTACACTTTCATAACCACAGGTTCAGACAGAAAACGTAGAGATGCTATTATCGTAATGTTTACATGTAGGGATATATTTTTACATTTTAATTTAGCATTTCTTTACGTCAAATCCATTGTTGTCCTTGTGTAACTATGTATGGCAAATAAATACGCACTTCATCTGCTCCTCTAGGGGTGGTAGCCAACTAGTAGCGGTGGAGCTACACACACACACTATTCCAGCCCTCCTTCCATGTCTCAAGCGTGTGGTTTTACAGAGGAAGCAACATCAGTCAGTTTCTCGTGCTTCTCTTCCTCTTCCTCTTTCATTTATGGCTTTTTTGCACAATTTTTAAAACTGTCCAGCTCTCCGTCCTTCCACTTGTCCTTCTGCATGCCTTTACTGGGCCCGTCCGCCGGTCGTCAAACGCACATACAGCCTTTCGATCCTCTTAGTCACCGCGACATAATTGATGGCTTCTTGTTGTTTTTCGCTGCAGGGGCCGACCGCAGTCCTGACGTTGGGGTGCAGTGTGGGCCGAGCGGTGGACGCGAGACTTCCTGCAGTATTTTACTCAGGCAGGCAGGCGGGGCGGCTGTAATCGGGGCCGGGCAGGCGTGATGTGGGGGGCCCTCTCTCGAGGAAAGGGGGTCCTGTTCGTGAGACGGGAAAAAACCAGATACGCAATGTTTCCGGAGGCCTTGGTGTAAGTGTTCTAGAGTAAGTCGTGTATTGCTATCTTTGTGATGCTATTTCCATTTAGCTCTGCAATGACTAGATATGAATAATACTACAGCTACACCACACCAAAATGTCTTCACAAAACCACAATAATATGACAAATATCAGGCTTTCCTCTGTTTTACAGGACAATCGGTAGCTTACAAACACCTAAAAACCAGCTAATGCACCCAAACACTCACATTAGACTGTCTCTGCTATACAAAACACCAAGGATGTATTCCTGTGTGTGTGTGTTTTGAGGATATTATTGTATGTGAGGATCCGTCTTCTCTCTTGATCATTTTGTCCTTGTTTTTTTTCTCTTGGTACGTTAACTTTAATTCCTATTCTACAGATGTTAACATTGCAGATGCATTGCTTTTGGTGTGTGTGTGTGTGTGTGTGTCTTGCATGTGCTGTGTGGAAGTTATGATGGTGTGTATTGCGTTCTCCAGCTCGGGTCCCGGCTCTAATCCTGCTCTCTTGTTTGTCCTGTTACTTAGTTACCACTCACCTCGAATCCAGCCTCTAATGTTGCCCTGGCAACCCTACAGGCCCATTGTTTCTTCCCCACTAGTATACCAGCCCCATCCCTCTCTCTCCCTCTCCATCTTTCTCCCTCTCTCTCTCTCTCTCCCTCCAACCCTCACAACACCTGTTTCTCTCCACTGCTGTCCTTCTTTCTTTCTTTCTTTCTTTCTTTCTTTCTTTCTTCACTCAAGCCATCCAACTCCCACATTTTGCAGGTAGACGGACAAAGTACTTAGACACACACGTGCACACACACACACACACACACACACACACAGTCTTGTATTACTATCTTTGTGAGGTCTTTCCATAGGCTCCCATAATGACTAGATGTACATAATTTTACACCTACACCTAATCCTAACCCTCACCTTAACCTCAGTAACCAAAAGCACATCTTTTACCTTTTTTTTTGGTTTCTCAAATAAAACAAGCACATTTTCTATAAAGTCATTTCTCCTCATGGGGACCTCTCAAATGTCCCCACAAAGCCCAAAAAAACAGATAAAAGTGATTTAAGGGGACAAAAAGGTCCCCACAATACCATAAATACATGAACACACACACCCACACACACACACACACACACCTGTAAGTGGCCTTGTAAACCCTGCTGAAAATCTAAATGGATCAGGAGAGGATTATAAATGGTTTATGATGATAATGATGATGACGATGACGATGACGATGATGATGAAGATGAAGAAGAAGAACACTTTATAGGCTCTTAAAATGGGCCATAAAAAAAAGTTCTATCAAAATCTTCATCGCAAGGTTTTAAATTGAAGGAAACTGGACCTCTTAAAGACATTTCACCTCTTATCCGAGCGTTTTCTTCGTAACTGAAATCAAGTGGATTTAGTGTGTTTTCAACCACATACAGTACAGCGAAGCCTTGTGGATGAGGGGTGAAACAATTTGGAGGAATTATGAAAAGAAGTCCAGTTGGTTTTGATTACCATTCGCTAGAAGACAGATAACCTACACCGACATACACAGAGACGAGGACCAACAAAAACCTTACTCGGAATGCATTTGTTCGGACTGATCTGATTTTTTTTATTTGTTTTGTGTGAGTGGCATGTGAAAAATAACTAAGCGCAGAAAGAGTAAACCAAGTTGGGCCACTGTCCAGTGCAACTTTCAGCTCGGCCTTCACCCAAAGGTGCAGTGACGCTTGTCTGTCACCAGGGGGCAGCAGTGACCAGGGCGCCGGTCCTCAGTGAAACGTAAGAGCGATAATGTGGCAGAAGCTCTCAGCAAGGGTGTGAGAGAGAGGGCTAATGAAAATGGAGTGAAGAAGGTCAGAGGCATAGCCAAAGAAAAGCATGTGACGGTGTCGAGGAGTGTGAAAGAGGAAGAGAGAGAGAGAGTTAGAGTTTAATTTAAGTTGCGAGACAAAGGTGAGGCTCACAGTTAGTATTTGAAATGTGTGTGTCTGTGAGAGTGGGTAAGGAATGGTAGCTGTTATGAAATAACCCTAAATGAGATGTAGGATGGAAGGATGAAAAGTAATTTGAGTGATACTGAGAGAGAGAGAGAGAGACCTTCAGACTGCTTGAATCCCCTCCTCATGACTGCGTTTCTTTTCTCAGTATCATACAGTGTTGGTGGCCTAGTGGTAGGACACTCGCCTTGGGACCAAGAGGTTGTGGGTTCGAATTGGACCTCTGGCGTTACCAACACTGGGTCCCTGAGCAAGACCCTTAACCCTTAAGTTGCTCTCAGGGGAAGTGTCCCTGAAATTAGGGAATGTAAGTCGTCCTGGATAAGAGCGTCTGATAAATGCTGTAAATGTAAACCTTCAGCGTTAAACAAAACTCCTACTGGGTTTCACCACTTCCCTGTTGCTAAATTGAACGCTTTAACAATTAGAGCAGTTATTAAAGTGAGTAAGTGATGATTTGTCATTGTGAACACAGCACAACACACAGTTGTTGTGGAAAAAACTAACTGCAACCAAAAATACCAGGCAGACACCAAGGACCCTTTAGGTATATGGATGGTTGATTTGGCTCTTCGAAGAGGACTCTGTCCCATGCGGGCGATCCTTCTACAACGGATGAGCCCCGAATAACCAAAAGTGTCTTTTATATCGTCAGCATATCAGCACAGGTGGTCCTCGCCCTTGCAGGGAGAGAAGTGAGACAGAGGAAGGTCTTGTTTTGCCGTTGTCTGTGGAAACATCCGCTTTGTCTTTTCTGCTCTGAGCACTGACCCTGACATACCTGCACCCAGATACCAGAGAAAGAGAAACGCAGAGTTTGTAACTTTCTGGTTCAAAAGTAAGACTAAAACTACAGTGAAATAAATGTATTATTTTTTTATTTTCTACTTCAACCTCTCCCTTCTGATTATCATTAATCACAACACCAACAACAAACAAAAATAATAATATAAGAACCTGTACATATGCAAGAAATGAGACATTGACATATTGGATCAGTGTTAAGAATTCCGCAGATTCAACTTAACACATCATCAACTGTCAACTTGAAAGAACCAGAGACAGTTGTTTTTTTAGTGTAAAGCACTCTGGGAACGAGTGAGCATAGACTAAAGCACACGACAGTCAGAACAACACACTTTACATTTCATCCTTCATCCTGTCACTGCTCCTACTGGAATCAGAGGGAATAGTTGATGGATAGGGTGGGATAGGGTAAAGCTCTGATAAACTGAATGGATGCCGTGGTTCCCTCATGGTCGTTGGAGTAGCCAGCGGGTTTTTAAACCTCCAGTAGAGACTACTCTTGTTGTGCCGGTGCTGGAACCTTTCTGCAGTGGCTGGCGTGGCTCCAAGTGGCCCTCTCTGCAACCTTCACTGCCGCGTGTGTCGTCAACAGGACTGGGTAGGGCCCGTTCCACCTCTTGAACTTCCGTTGCTTCCTCCTGAAGTCTTTTACCACCACAAAGTCACCTGGCTTCAGGTCATGCAGGGGTCCCACAGCTGGGTGTGGCTAGGCGTCTTTGACCTGTTTGTGGACACTGCACAACACAGAGAAGAGATTCTGACGGTAATGCGACGTGTCATGTTCACACAGGGTGGGATTCACTTCAGTCCTGTCATGGGGCTCGATTCCCATTTTGGGTGGTTGTCCAAACCGTGTTTCAAATGGACTCAATGGATTGGTTCAGCTGCGTTTTCACGTTCTCATGTACGTCAACACAATCGGTAAGGCTTTAACTCAACGATAGCCCAGTTTCTTCACAGCATTTTGCTTATTTTTGTTTCAATCTGCCATTTTCTCTTTCGACAGCCCCGCCGCTTGCCGGATGGTATGCACAATGGCGCCTCAAATCTATTCCCAAAAAGCCCCCCAAATGTTTGATTGCTTTACTCACAAACGGAGTACCGTTATCACTGCTTATTTTAGTTGAGACGCCCCAGCGTGGAACTATTTCCCGTACCGATGCCTTTGCTACTGCTGCGCCGTCTTGTTTTGCCGGGAGAAAAGCTTCCACCCACTTAGAAAAGATATCAACCTTCACCAGACAGTTCTTTTCTGTTCACTAGGTGTAAGCTGCATGCAGGTCTCGCACAAAACGCCAATCTGTGGGTTGACCTTCGTCACAGATTTTTTAAAACGTGAATAATGGGTGTTTTCACCGGTGAGTCGTCACGCGGCATAATAACTCCGGCTTTGCACAAAGACTGAAAAACGGGACTGGTGCCTTCAACAGCCTCCTTTTTTAAAAGGGTATTGGGGCTGACAGGGTCGGAATGTAGATTTAGGGGTGATCACCACTGGCTCGCAATTTCTTATCAGTTCCACATCATGTTTACCCTTAGCCTACAAGTGGTCTGGAACCTCAGAGAGGGCTGGAATGGCTTCAGCCTCCTCATTAGACAAAAATGTTACTGATGAGGTCGGTTCCGCAACCAATTGGACTGACCTCTTTGCATGCATTACTACGAAAAATAGCATACGCAGGCTTCAAGATCCTCCCATTTATCACCCAGACCTTTAGATAAGGAAACATGGGGTGCAGACCCACGTACAGTAGATAGTTAAAATGGCCGTATTCTGTTCATGCTGTTTTATCCAACCTCTCGGTATACTCCCATCAACACTTTCAGGACCATTGCAGGTATTTTTCATATAAATGATTTTAGTAGTCATCCAGTCTGGCTCATGTTCAAGAGTGCGCTTAGACCCAGAGTTGCCCACATTGTTCCCCCTTTATTGCTACCAAAGCAAGCGTGACGCGTCACTATTTCACACAGTCATCACCGCTGTGACCAGGTTTATCTTTACACTCTAAACCTTTGTTTGAAAGAGTTGAGACCCCTGTCTCTGAGCCCCGAAGTGCTTTTATGGGCAGCTGAGCGGAGCAACCGCACACTTACAGTAAAGCAGCCTGTATGTGAACTACATTTATTGACCTAAATTTTCAACAAACTCAACTCAAATCGGTGGCTCACCTGATCTTGCAGTCGAGTTCGTTAGCAACACGGATATCCAAGTGGTGCCGATCCGGGGCCCCGCCGTGACGACCCTCTCGTCACTGAATGGGTGGAGTAGAGGCCGGAGGAATTTCTCTCCAGGATGATCGGTCCTCGTCCGTCGGGGGCTCCAGAAGCTGTGCACCAAGGACCCTTTAGGTATATGGATGGGGCTCTATTTGGCTGTTCGAAGAGGACTCTGTCCCATGCAGACGATCGTTCTACGACGGATGAGCCCCGAATGACAAAAAGCTACGTCTTTTATATCGTCAGCATATCAGCACAGGTGGCCCTCGCCCTGGCAGGGAGAGAAGTGAGAGGGAGGAAGGTCTTGTTTTGCCGTTGTCTGTGGAAACATCTGCTTTGTCTTTTCTGCTCTGAGCACTGACCCTGACATACCTGCACCCAGATACCAGAGAAAGAGAAACACAGAGTTTGTAACTTTCTCATTTAATAGTAAGACTAAAACTACAGTGAAATAAATGTATTAGTGTACTGATTTATTTTTGATTAAGGACAAGGAAATGTGACCTCTGCAGCAGTGAGCTGACCGGGCGGAGTGCTTGGGGACAGTACCTTGCTCACAAGTACCTCGGATCACAGGGCCAACTCCCTAACCGTTATGCTACCAACTGCTCCAGAGTTGAAATTAAATTGACTTGAAACATCATCTAGAATTATGCTGTGGTTGATTCAGTAACCTGTGGTTTGTCTGACGCTAGGACAAGAGCTTGACCATATGTGTAAATGTCTCCCGTGTTTAATGAAAAGGCAGCTTTTATTTACATTTATGGTATTTGGTAAACTTATTGTATTTGTCAAGCTTAGCAAACAATAGACATACTGTTATTAACGTCTTATTTGAATAAATTAAGAAATGAAATGTTGTGCGTATTGTGTTGTGTGTCTGTAATAATAATAATAATAATAATAATAATAATAATAATAATAATAATAATAATAATTCACAATTTGAAAATGTGCAGCAATGGTTGATTATTTGCATTAGTATCATTATGTAATTCTCTATTAAATCAGTACAATGTTTCTATTATTTATTAAGGCAGTAGGTAAATATGAGTACTACAGTCCTACAGCAGGTAGAGTAAAAACATATTCTTGTTGTCAGTCTATTGAACAAAAATATCATATACAGTACTGTGCAAAAGTTTTGGGCAGGTGTGAAAAAATGCTGTAAACAAAGAATGCTTTCAGAAATATAAATAATGATTGTTTATTTTTATCAATTTGCAAAATGCAAAGTGAGCGAACAAAAGAAAAATCTAAATCAAATCAATATTTGGTGTTACTACCTTTTGCCTTCAAACCAGCATCAATTCTTATAGGTACACTTGCACAAAGTCAGGGATTTTGTAGGATTATAGTCATTATATTATTTTGTAGGATTATAGGATTATAGATCTGTGGTTAGTTCTCCAAGATGTTTGGAACAACCTACCAGCCGAGTTCCTTCAAAAACTGTGTGCAAGTGTACCTAGAAGAATTGATGCTGTTTTGAAGGCAAAAGGTGGTCACACCAAATATTAATTTGATTTAGATTTCTCTTTTGTTCATTCACTGCATTTTGTTGATTGATGAAAATAAATGATTAACACTTCCATTTTTGAAAGCATTCTTTGTTTCCAGCATTTTTTCACACCTGCCTAAAACGTTTGCACAGTACTGTATACTGTATATCATTTTCCCTCATATATACCAGGTTTTACTTGTTGGGTAATGATACCTATTTTATTGATCTTTATTTCATTAAGTGATTGCATGAACTGATTGATTTAGCCACTTCTGTTGTCTCATTTCTTCTTTTCTGTTTTGCTCCGTCACTCTCAGACTGACCGCACAGCATAACTTGACACCTCCAAGGTGAAAGGTCAGAAGAGTCAATTCGAACACAAAGGCAGATGAACTCGGAGTGGCCCAGCGGGTTACTTTCAGATCTCTGCCAATTCATTGCCTTTGTCCTGGGAGTGTGTGCCTCTGAGTGTGTGTGTGTGTGTGACCGTATGCATCCCTTTTACTTTGATAGAACATGGCTGAATTTGTGGAGACTTGATGTCAGAAGCAGGCGTTATCTCACCCTGACAGAGATTTTGGCTGGCTCCAGTTTGTTTCGATGGCGTTTTTTTACCAGCATCTGCCTCTGGTTTTCCCTTCGAACGAACGACAAGCTCGCAACAGCTAAACGGGGCGGAATAAAGACGGACGAGAGAGGGAAGGAGAGAGAGAAGCTGAACACTCTCATGTAGCTGTCGCCTGTAGCTGTGTGTGAGGGCTAAAGCCTGACCTGCTTTCTGGAGTCGGCTGAGATGAGAATGAGAACAGATCTGTCCATTACCCCGAAACATGCGAGCACACACACACACACACACACTTAAAATCATATTTTTTACAGCCCCATATGCCTTCATACATATATACAGTATGTATTTCTGTCTATTTTCAGCAGCCGCATTTCTCCTCCTACTCTGATTTTGCTGATTTTAAAAACCATTAAATCAATTTGTGATCCTTCATCTTTCCTCTACCAATCTCTCTCTCACTACCGTCTCTGTCTTTATCTGTCGCTCTCTTTATCTATCTCTTTCTTTCTCTCTCTCTCCCTCTATATATGTTTCTCTATCTCTTTCTTTCACTCTTTATCTGTCATTAATTCTCTTTATCTCTGTCTTTATCACTCTCTCTGTTTATCCCTTTCTTTCTCTCTCTCTCTCTCTGTCTTTTTCAAGATTCAAGATTCAAGATTCAAAATTCTTGAATTATTTGTCACATGCAAATTATACAGGTACAACACGCAGTGAAATGTATTCTGATCTGCTCCTTGACCATGCACTTAAGGCAAATTTTTTTTAAATAAAAATAATAAAATAACAAGGAGAACAATATGTCTGTCTGTCTTTTTATGTCTCTTTCTTTATGTATCTCTTTCTTTCTGTCTTTATTTACTTCTCTCTCTCTCTCTCTCTCTCACACACTATCATTAGCTTCTCTCCCTTCTCTCAAGGGTGTGCAATTCCCCCCAGACACATCTCTTCACTGTAATATTACATGTAAGAATTTGTTCATTCATTGCACAATTTGCATCACACTTACTGGTACTCAACTCCTGTGTTACGCATCATCACAGCAGCGGATTCTAAATGAAAAGACAGTAGTGTACAAAAGTTTTAGGCAGGTGTGAAAAAACGCTGTAAACAAAGAATGCTTTCAGAAATATAAATAACGATTGTTTATTTTTATCAATTTACTAAATGCAAAGTGAGCGAACAAAAGAAAAATCTAAATCAAATCAATATTTGGTGTTACTACCTTTTGCCTTCAAACCAGCATCAATTCTTCTAGGTACACTTGCACAAAGTCAGGGGTTTTGTAGGATTATATTCATTATATTATTTTGTAGGATTATAGGATTATAGATCTGTGGTCAGTTCTCCAAGATGTTTGGAACAACCTACCAGCCGAGTTCCTTCAAAAACTGTGTGCAAGTGTACCTAGAAGAACTGATGCTGTTTTGAAGGCAAAGGGTGGTCACACCAAATATTGATTTGATTTAGATTTCTCTTTTGTTCATTCACTGCATTTTGTTGACTGATGAACATAAATGATTAACACTTCCATTTTTGAAAGCGTTCTTTGTTTACAGCATTTTTTCACACCTGCCTAAAACTTTTGCACAGTACTGTATGTCTGCCCTCACTTTAGTTACTGGTGCTTTGGAGCTACAATAAACTGTTACTGGTAGCTGCAGTAAGACGTTGTGTCATACGATTGCAAGACGCACTCTACCACTCCCTCTTCCTTATGGAAGGTTTTCTGACCACAAATATATTTAGTATTATCTGAGCACCAGAATATTCTCAATTTAGCCGTGATTGACGTTGCAGTGGGATTTGGGCTGATTTGAGTGCGTCAGAACAGCAGTGTTCCTAATCATAAACCTAACCGTCTATTTTTGCTGTGTCTCAGGCGGCTGTGAATGGCGATATTTCATCGGTTGAGGGTTTGTCGGAGAATAACAGCAGCCTGGAGATGACCAATGAGAACAGCCCCTTAACCGGGGCAGAACCTCCCTCACCTTTCAGCCCCAAACAGAACGGGGGTGCAGCATCACCAGCAGGTATACGCATACACTCTCACACACA
This sequence comes from Distichodus sexfasciatus, assembly GCA_032718565.1. Classification (NCBI taxonomy): domain Eukaryota; kingdom Metazoa; phylum Chordata; class Actinopteri; order Characiformes; family Distichodontidae; genus Distichodus; species Distichodus sexfasciatus. Next base: position 750,195 of record JAVGVS010000204.1, on the reverse strand, counting down.
CAGTCCACGTTAATGCACATCCTCATTTCTGGCAGCGCCAGGGGAGCAGTGCCTGGGGACGGTACCTCGCTCATGAGTACCTCAGTGCTACCTCTACTGTCCCGGGATTCGAACTGGTGACCTTCTGGTCATGGGGCGAACGACCTAACCGTGACACTTCCTACAAGGCTGACTGTGAAAAATATGAACTTATTGGGTTTTCTTCAAATCTACTGTGTAATGTTGTATATAAATGCCTTAATGTTCTTGAGAACAAATAAAAACAAACATGTCTCTTACAGATGAGAGTGTGAACAACCTCAGGAGAAAGAGGTCTCGGAAGCGCTCGGAAACGGAGTACAACAACACTGTGTGGGACTCTTGCAGCGAGGTCAGTGGTCGCTCCTTTAGCCTGAACTGCACAGTGTCATTAAGACATGACCGCATAGTCGCAGTAAAGATTACATGCTGAGGCTTTAAATTACCACAAGAACAATATTCTCTTTTCACACAAGACTATAGGAACATAATTCATGTTAAAATAACATCCTGCCTGCATGGAAGCGGACACTTTAGTGAACCCTGATAACAGAGAGGGCGCAGCATGGGAACATTAGATCTCAGGCACTCGGTCATGCAGGTCTTTGAGCCGACTTCCTCTTGTGCCCCTAAAATATGTGCTGCCCCTATGCGTGTCAGAACGGCACAGAGGTTTGAGTATGCGTGTATGGCTGAGGATGTGTGTGTATGTGTGTGACCGAGACGCAGCTAGACAGCTAGACTGGCTAAACAGGTTCCCCCCAGCAGTGTGGTCATGGGTATAGTCCTAAAATCAGATAAGGCAGTAATGAGGAATGGCAAAATGTGTGTATTCGCATGTGTATGCGCTTGTGAGTTCCAGAATTTACCGTAGATCTTGTTATTGCAGGAAAAATCTGACTTGGGTTCAGGTTGTGGCTGTGGTTTGAGAGAGAGGCCTCAGCCTCGGACCATCTTCCAGGCAGGTCTGACAGCTCAGGCTAAACGCCGCACAAGAGAGAGGAGCCGTGGCAAGCAAGAGCACAACGCCCTGGTAATACATCCCATAATCGTGACGGATGTTTTCATTTTGGGTCTATGCTATGGGCTTTTTGAGCATTGAATCGATGGTAGTGATGTAGATTAATATATCACTACACCCCCAATTTGTATGCAACTATATTAAGCATTTCTACGGTTATTGGCCATTTTTTAACCCATATGCCAATAAAAGATCAAGGAAATGTTTAAATTCAAAAATTATTATTGAAGGCATCACTTTAACATATTCAACAAACAAGTAACGCTGATCAGCTCTTCCAAAAGTATAGAAAACTCTGCTTTTGAATGTGTGCGTTTACCCTTAGCTTACAACGACATTGTGTCATCTTCGCAAAATGAAAAGATTTAGGGCAGCGCTTCTCAATCCCAGTCCTCGCGGACCACCGCTCTGCACGGATTCGGTATTTCCTGCACCGCCGCACGCTGATCCTACATTGCTAATGAGCTAATTAGTAGCATCAGCTGTGCTGTGGGCCGGGAAACTCGAATCTGTGCGGAGCGGTGGTCCGCGAGGACTGGGATTGAGAAACGCTGATTTAGGGAACCGGATACACCGAAATGTTCAAACATTTTGGTGCTTCTTTTAGTGTTGTACTGGAAAAATGTGCGCTTGTATTCGGCATATGAACTTCAGACCATATTAGTGACCTGATTGGAGACAAGACTAGTCAGTCATTCCAAGCCTGCGATTGGCTGTTGTTTTTTTGGCACGTTTCTAACGCAGTGCCAAGTGGAGCGAGGATGAAGGCAGAATTGTGCGTGCGATGTCAGAGTTGAGCGTGTAGAGACTAGAGTTGTGAACCTTCACTGGTCTCACGGTTCGATTCGATTCCGATTCCGATTATCGGGTCAATGATTTGATTTAGTACAGTATCATCGATGCATCCCATCAAATATTCTACGTTACTTAACATTGCGCGCCGATTGGGCATGGATCGCAGATCGGGCAGCCATAGTTGCTACCGAGATGTTCTTTTTAACTCAGATTTCTATGCCGTTGCCAGAAAATCACAAAGCAATGTCATTATGATATAATCCAGGGGTTTTCAACTGGTTCTGTCTCTGTGACCGCCAGTATTTTTTTCTGTTGCTTTTTAGATATTTGCATGTTATTCGTTATTCACGAAGATGGTTAAGTTAGCTGGAAATGTTTTGTATAATAAATAAAATTCGATTTTAAAAAAAGGTGATTTCAGGAGTGAAATTGTCCATAATCGATTATGGTCTGCCACTGCATCAGTGCGGAATCGTCCACGTCTGCATTGCGATGCATCTATTATATGATTAATTTTAACACCCCTCGTGGAGACGCTCGTGAAAGTTCCACGGCGCGCTCAGAATTTTAGCACAAAACATAACAGAATTTAATAGCACAGTATTTGTTCTAAAATTTCTATTTTGCGAGACAGTTTTATACTCTCACATTTTGAAATCGTGAGATCTCATGGCACCCGTTCTAATCAGTATTGACCCCGAAAAGGATATTTTATTAGGTTGTCTGCTAATACATATGCATGCATATCCATATAAGAAATTATCCAAAAGAAACAGATGAGTTTTTAGAGCATACGGCTAAAATGAACTTTGGGGGAAGATGTGCGGAATTGGTGTGAGGATGTTTATATGTCAGCTCAAGGAAGATTTTAAAGATGGCTTAAAAATTTTAATGATAATAATGACTTAAAAGTGTAATAAATAAATTCTCTATTCAAGGGACTGTGTTGCCTCAGAGCTATTTTTCTGCTTCTACTTTAGACATGCTCTATGTTGGGGAGTGGCATAAAAATGAACACAGCAACAATTTTTTGTGGTATGAACAAGTTTCTCCTATTTGTTTGGACGCCCTTTGAAGTATGAGCGTGCCATAAATCAGTAATAGTAATAGTTGGAACATTTGTCTGTGGTGAATTTACGTATGATGTCTGATGTTTTAAATGAAAACAGCCGTCACCACAAATTCAACCACCAGGTGAAAGACTGGTGTAAGATTTTTTTCCGAATACAGATGTGTGCCGGTTAGTATTTCAGTTCTTGTATCAGTGAAAGTTGGGTTTTGATTAGACAGCGTGACACCAGTAAGGGTAGAAAAGCAAATCTACAGTAATTGCAGCAAAGTCACCTTGCACTTGCTGAAGCGATGTTATGACGAACCACCTTCAGCGAAGCACAGTCCGTTGCAAATCCGTTGTAAAGACAAGTGAATAGCCTTCTCCATCCGAGCCCGTTTCTCTGTTGCGTCAGTGCTGAAGATCTCCTGCCTGTGAGGGCCTTATCAACACTTTATCGGTTCAAGATGTAGTCATGTCTGAGTGGTCATGAAAGCAGTGTACATACTGTTCACATTGCAACACCACGTCGCCAATAAAGGTCCCCAACTTTTGCTGTGCTACGAATTTTCACAGTTTTTTTTGCTGTCAGCCCACTGAAAAGCAGGCGTTAGAAACGGACCAAAAACCAAAACTGGAAAGAACAGAGTATTTGGGATGAATGCAGTCGAAAAAACTAAATATTTCTGATGTTCGTGAGTGAAAACACAATTCTGAATGTTAAATAAGCAGTAAATAACATTATTTATTGCCCCTTTATGGTGGCTTTTGGCTTTCAAATATGAACATGGGCATTGGAGGGTTATTATTGGACGGATCAGCACTTTTTTTTACTTAAATAATTATATAAATGTGTGCAGCTGGAATAAAGACATGCAGTTAAGCAATGGTAAGAAAAGCTTAGTTTTGAACTTGGCATTGGCTGTAAAATCCAATAAGAACAGCAGACTTAATTAGCAGGCAGCCACATAAACATTCAACGTCTGTTTAAATTGCTACTTGGGCTTTGAGTAAAAGTTCATCACCTGTATGCGCACAACTATATTCACGTTTACATTTACAGCATTTTAGCAGACGCTTTTATCCAGAGTGAGTTCAAGTTCCAGATTTCGGCGACAGTTTCCCTGAAAACAACTCGGGGTTAAGGGTCTTGCTCAGGGACCCAGTGATGGTACTGCGGAAAGTAGGATTTGAGCCCTCACCCTCTTGGGCCAGAGGCGAGGAGCCGAACCGCTAGCCCGCCCCATCCCCACTATATCCAAAGTTCATCCACAACAATGTTTCATGTGGGTGCTAGGCTCTGTGCGCATACCCCAAGATTGTGCTGATGCAGTGAAAGGGCTACAGTAATAAATGTTTACAGGCATGTGTTAACTATAAACGGGTCGAGTATAAACCAGGCTTTAGTCAAACAAACATCTGGTACCGGTGGATGTTGGGGCCAAACGTGGTCATATGTTTCATTTGCATTAAAATAGCGTCACGTTCCCTACTCTAAACATATTACAGCGAACAAAATTACTGAGAGAATAAGGAATGTGTTGCAGCAGCCCCCCTCTTTTTTTTTCGCACGGCCCACTGACCACTGATATTTAATTACCTTGTTAACCTAATGACATATTAACTCTTTCATGTATGGATTTTGATCCGCTAAGAAGATCAAAGGCAGTGGACGGCTGTCCACTTAAAGTGACCATCATGCATGAAAGGATTAATCACCTTAGAAAGGCTTTGCGATTTGTTAGAAAGGCTTTGTTACATTGTTGGCTCTTCTTCATCTGTTCTTTAGAGGAACAGCTGTTTTCAAGCATTACCGTGTAATAAGAAATCAACAGTAACTGGAAAAAATGAGCACTGGGTACCTGTTAGAAACCTCACTCTTTTGTACTGATTTCTAAAAAGCGAGTGACATTTTATGCAATTCTCTCATGACAGATATTTGTTCACACAACCTGGCTCTCATGTTGTGCTCTAACAGTTGCTCTCACCAGAATGACAGTGTTAATGGAGGCGGACTATTAGGAGGAGCTTTTCGGGTGGAGAATATTCCGGAGATGTTGTTGGGTTTTGATGTAGTGTCTGACTGTCTGTATCGTAGTTTTAACACCAACACTGCGTTCCAGTGCAAACCATGTCATGTCAAGTTGCTGCGGGGAGATGGTCCTCGGAATTTGGAATTGAAAGTTGTTTCGGATTAGAACAGCTGCCAATAGCAACAATGAAAAAGCAATTTTTCAAGTAACGTAATTAAAGTGTCAGTTGGACGAATCTCAATGTTTAAGTTCTCCTCAACTACAAAACACGTGCAAGGGTGTGTTGGTATGTTTCTTGCTGTATTTTCTGGGGTTCCGCCTTTCTGCCACGGTTCTCAGGACAAGATTCATGTATATATATATTAGCTTTGTCTTCAAGGCTCTGTAAGAACGACAGATCTGCCAATAATACACTTTGAGGTAGAGGTTGTACTACGGGTTTCTATAATTAAATATTTCCCTTCTCACGTGTGTGTATGTGTGTGTGTATGTGTGTGTGTATGTGTGCAGGTCTCAACATTTCCTGAAGGTCCCAGCCTGGAGCTGATGGAACAGGATTCTAAAGACTCAGCTCAGAGCAGCACTACATCCACCTCCACTACTGACACAACCAGCCAACCTGAGTACAATGTAAATACACACACACACACACACACCAACGTGCACACAGTGTTCTACAACCAAATGTGACGCTCCACGGCAAAACCAGTCGCTTGTCGCAAATTTTCAAAATTGAGTTATTATGTTTTCATGAAAGGGCATAAATCAAGCTTCAAAACGATACCTATATGGAATGAATGGGACGACATATGACTGAGATATCAACATTCAAAGGAGTCGGGTTTCTCCTGTCACGCCAAGTGAGAAACGGAGAAATCTGCCTTTGAAGTTGACTATCGACGTAGCACTCACAGACTCACAAAATTTTATCCCACGCAACATAAACGCTCGTTTTTCTCGGAAACCTCAGTTGCAACAAGCGACTGGTTTCGCCGTGGAGGGTCACAAATGTGACCTCTGCATTTGACCCGACTGTAAAGGAGCAGTGCTAGGGACAGTACCTTGCTCATGAGTACCTCAGCGGCACCGTTGCCATTCTGGGATTCAAACCGGCAACCTTCAGATCACAGGGCGAACTCCCTAACCGTTACTCTACCAAAGGACTGGTACACGCTGTCCCAGATTGTATTAACGATCAGTTACCAGGTTATGTCTTTTATGTCTGTTATTTGAATTTGTCAGGATTATGTCTGTTAGAGGTTCTGAATGTAGGTTTTAATTGATTTGCGATTTATTGCCCAGTCGTACCACAACGCTTCCCGATTCCCGATTACCACTGAGGTACACAAGAGCTGCCCACTGCTTCTTCACGGATGGATCAAATGCAGAGGTCACATTACATTATGGTGCACATGGTGCACATGGGTGAATAGCCACTGACTTTCACTTTTTTAAATTCTGTCAATGCCCGGTGCGTGTTCACATACTGTCACGTGATTCCACCTCATTTTCTGTGTGTTTCCTTCAGTATTTTCAAAATCAGGAAGGTATGCACTTTTTGATTAGAAAACATTTCCTAGCTTTAATTTCATTAGTCGAGCATATTTACATTGCAAACCATGTCAGTGAACTATGAGGCAGAAAAGAAACAAAAAGCAAAATGATTGTAGGTAATCGAGGGGAAAGGGTTCAGTAAAGTGTGACACCGGTTTGAGGTCATATTGCTCCGTCCTAATTTGGGAGTGTAACTCGTCACAAAGGTCTAAACAAAGCACACACACAAACAAGCATCACCCATTCCAGCCATCTGCCCGGTCGTCCTGCCCGGTCTTGTCGCTCCCAGTAGCCGAGTGCTGAAACTTTTGCTTGCCCACCTGCCTTTTTAAAGTATCATCAGATAGTAGAGAGGCTCTCACTGAATGAGCAGACGCTCTCTCTTTGTGCTCGCGCTGTGTTCTGCTAGTTCAGTGGCACAAAGGCTGCCAGGTAGGTGTTTGTAGAGAGCTTTGATGACCTGCACAAAGCGGCTGTTAGCTCTTGAATGCTCCTTTTATGAGGTCGGAGGCTTTAACAGACTTTCTTGTTGACCATGGACGCATGTGCTTGCAAACACAGCCCCGCGCATGCCACCAAGGACACACACACACACACACACACACAGACGAACGGCATCGCTAATGAGTCGTGCATATCGTGCGCAGACAAGTGCTCCGGAGGTCGACCTTTAATCTCTGAAGCCGCAATGTCTACACACCAGGCACGACGGCCGGCATGTCTTTTGTGAGCTGGCTTTTGTTTGTTTTGCTCTTTCGTAGTCTTTGTGATAGAGGTTCGTGGTTGAAGTGGCTGAAAAATTCACCTTTGGGCTCCTGAGTAAGAACCGTAAGCACTAGTTGCTCGAGAGAGTCCTTGTAATTAGGAAGTGGAGCCTGCTCTGGGGTGCGTTTTCCAAACGCGTAGTTGCTAACTATGTTAGTAACTAACATAGTGTTGCTAAAGTCGTTAGCAATAACGTTAGCCACTATGCTTTTGGGAAACGCACCCCTGGAAAAGAGTGTCTGATTGTCTCTCTTTCTACTCTTACTTTAAAGCGTATATTTTATATGCTATTTATATATATTTCTAATTGACGTGCCTTATTTGTTGCCTGTTCTTTGTACTGTTAAAACAGGACTCACGACGTGGCTTATCCTAACCCTGACCCTAGATGACAAAAAAGTTTACTTTGACCGCACAGTAAGCCTCCTTAGCGCAGCAGCATGCATTCTACTTCCTCTTTGCCAGACCAAAAAGGGAAGCGCGAGTCCACTCCTTCCTACTCCACTTCCTCTTTGCTGGGGAGTGTTATATCATTTGACGCTGCCGCACTGGGGAGGACTCACGCCACATTTTCCCTGCACTTTACAGTTGAATAGTTGACATGATCATAACGTCATATCCTTCTTCTTTCTTGACTGCTCTCATTAGGGTTTGCTTCAGCAAAACATTAGTGTCCACATATTGATTTGGCACAAGTTTTATACAGGATGCCCTTCCTGATGTAACCCTGCCTATTTATCCAGGCTTGGAACCGGGCCGAGGAAATGCACTGACTCGTGCACAATTTATCAGACAAGGGCAATGTCTGGCGTTTCTGTTGTGGAATTGGCCTGGTTAAAGGGTGAGAACAGATCAATATACAATACACAGTGAGCACTACATGGAGCTCTTTATAGAACTTATGATATACAGGACGACGTACAAAGCAAAATGCACAATACAATATTCACGCAATGTCAAAGTCAAAAGTCAAAAGTCAAAGTAAACTTTATTGCCATCTCTGCAATATACTGCACGAGACGACGTGGTTCCAGCTTTCACAGTCCAACCAGCAACAAACAGGCTGTGCTGCCCATGGAAGTTTCTCACTTCGCACCACATCAATCCTGCAGTCTGTGCAATGCTGTAGCATGATCAGAATAACTTCTATTGTGAAAATATTGCGATCGTATTGTCAAAATATTGCAAATTCCTCCTTTCCAGGACAACAAGGGCTTTGGGATAGGAGAGCTGGTGTGGGGGAAGATTAAGGGTTTTTCTTGGTGGCCCGGGATGGTGGTGACCTGGAGGGTCACGGGGAAGAGGCAGGCCTCACACGGCATGCGCTGGCTGCAGTGGTTTGGCGACGGCAAGTTCTCGGAGGTGAGCAGCAGTCTGCGGAAAAATCACAGCTTACGTTAATATTTCCAGTGAGAATAACACATATGTCGCTCTTAGGTGTCGGCTGACAAGCTGGACTCCATCACCGCCTTCTCCAAGTTCTTCAACCAGACCTCCTACACCAAGCTGGCCTCCTACCGCCGAGCTATATTTCAGGCCCTCGAGGTGAGTTTGGCATTTTTCGTGGGGTTTAGTTCAATATTAAACAAGGTTTAGATTTAGCCACTAGGGCTGGGTATCGTTGCCGATTTCCTGAATCAATTCGATTCCGATTCACAAGGTCATGATCCAATTCAATTCTCAATTTGATTCGGTTCGATTCAATTCGATATCGATTTATTTAGAGATTTCTTTGCGTCAATACTAGTTTTGCTTGGTTATAAAATAACTAGTTTTGAAACCGAAGTGTTGCCAAACATCGGCCTTTATGCCAGACGGTGATTTGAGCGGAGCAGCTTCAGCCATGGCTCTCACGTTTTTATAGCTCTCCTTGCGCGGTCGCGAGAAGTAGTGCAAGAAGATCGGTCCGCGAATTTTTGAATCGATATCGTATTTTTCGAATGAGAATTGATATTGATCGGTGAATCGATTTTTTGAACCCAGCCCTATTAGCCACAGCGTTGTTAGACGCGTAACGCGATTTGGATACGTCAGTGCACCTGCCCTGTTATGTGCAGGAATAACAGCAGACATTACTTTTTTGTTTTCTCCAGCTGTATGTGCGTGTTTGCGTGTGTGCTCAGTGGACCGCAAGATAGATACCTAGGAAAACGCTTATGTTTAAAAGCTCTGTGGAATTCCCCACAGCTAGTTCTCTCGTACTAACTCCTACTAAACAGCACTGAAACGGCCAAGCCTGGGCACGCTGCAGAGCCAGAGCCCCATCGATTTCCCTCCTTCTCCCCCCGCCTCCATCCCTCTCTTTCTGCGAAACTTGCCGCCTCTTATCTATCGCTCTGGATCTCTCTTGCTACTGTGAAAGATGGTGTGTAATTTGTCTTCGTTTTGTCACACGAGGCCCTGATTGATGTCATGTGTGTGAACACGCGCAAATCTCATGTATTTTTTTACGTTCTCGTTCGGTTATCAGTCTGGCTCCTGAGGGGCAGCTGGTCTCAGGTGCTGCTCCCTGCCACCAGCTGTCGTCTTCATCTCCGTCTTGTAGTCAAGGAAGACGAATAAATGGGCATATGATTGATGCAACTGCTGCTAAATTTCCTGTTATTAATGCTGCTGAGATTTTTGTATCGTATTGTGTTTATTTTGTGTGAGCAGTACCGTCGTCCAAAGGTGTGGCGTGCACCACAGCCCATCAATCACCTTCCATCCGCAGAAACTCTACTGTCACTTTATTTCCTGTCACTCTGCCTCTTTCATAATAAGGCTAATAGAGCCACTGTGTGCCAAAACTCTTCACATATCTTAGGAACTGCTGTGTTTTGTCTGTTTGCTAAAGGCATCATTTGAATTTTTCATGCATACCAAGGACATATACAGACAGGTAAAGCAGTCATTGTTCAGATGTTCAATGTTTTATGTTCTGATACAGTATTAGTCTTTGTTTTTTGTCTTTATATTGTTTGATCTAGTGTCGAAGGGAGTAAGTGGTAAGGGTCTTGTTTGTAGCATTTGCATTGGCCACAAAGAATTTGTTAATCTAATGTATTCCTTCTGAATAATGCAGTACATTAGACATTGATGTTGCAGTGTCAAGTGGTGCTGTATAAGTAAATTCATAAAGTGCTTTATTAAAAAAAATAAAAATAATACTGACCCATAGGAGACCTCAAAAATTCCCATAGGTTTTGAGATACAGCTCCACCTACTGGACAAACATTCCAAAAAAATGTCAGCTCCCTTTCTTTAGTGTCCTTGCTTTATCTCTAGAGACTATAATAAACAGCTGCTCTGTTTTTCACAAATCACACAAGAGTACATCTCCAAACTCTCACTCCCGTGCCATGACATGTTTGTTCAGGTGGCCACCGACCGAGCCGAGAAGACCTTCTCCGTGTGTGAGTCGGATAATTCAGAAGAGCAGGTGAAGCCCATGTTGGACTGGGCTCACGGCGGCTTTCAGCCCAAAGGCAAGGAGGGACTCAAACCCAGAGAGAACTCCAGTGAGTACAACTTGACAACCAGCAATCGTTACAAAGCGACTTATATGTGACCCTCCACGGCAAAACCAGTCGCTTGTCGCAACGGAGGTTTCCGAGAAAAACGAGCGTTTATGTTGCGTGGGGTAAAATTTTGGATTTTTTGTTTTTAGTGTTTTAAAACAGTGGACTAGTGAACAGTGGTCTATACTGTACTGTTGTGAATAAATTTGGCTGAAAAACTTACCCTTTCCATCCTAAAAAGGTGACTTTCTTGAGGTGAGGAATTAAATTCCAGCAGAATGTTAAAAGTTTCTGTTTTGACCGCTCTACTTCAATATTTACGGTAAATTCACTGGTTGACTAGCGTGAAGATATTTCTCCGGAATCCATCTTGGTCTCCCGAGTTCAGTTAACCTAACGCAGGTAGGCTATCCGTGTGGCTGTGAATGCAGCGTAGGCTACCGTAAATGCAAACGTAGCCGCGACCGCACCAAGCGTCTGTGAGTGCTACGGCGATAGTCAACTTCAAAGGCAGATTTCTCCGTTTCTCACTTGGCGTCGTGACAGGAGAAACCCGACTCCTTTGAATGTTGATATCTCAGTCATATGTCGTCCCATTCATTCCATATAGGTATCGTTTTGAAGCTTGATTTATGCCCGTTCACGAAAACATAACTCAATTTTGAAAATTTGAGAGAAGCGACGGTTTTGCAGTGAAGGGTTAAGGATCTTACTTACAACAATCAATTATATAATCTCAGTTATTTTTTGGTGTTTTGGTGAGATAGACTAAACAAAGTTTTAGAGCTGGTGTCATTAAGGAAATTAAACAGTATTATCGTGGGATTTGTTGTTGGGGTTGTAGTGTGTTGCGTTGCTTCTTCTGCTCATTGTCATATCAATATGTAAAAATTAGGTGCAAACGTCGAACAATAAACCAGCTTTACCGCAGTGCCACTTCCGATGCATAACATATTGTGAGTGAGCACATAAACGAACACTGAAAAACCTACAATTTACAGATCAACTCCGTAGATCGGCCCAATCCCACCGATACCAGATCCAACGATATGAGTCTTTATCGGACCGATATCCAATCCTCGTATCAGATCGGTGCCATCTCTACTGTTCAGTTGGTCCAGCCCAATGCTGGCTTTTTTTGATTTTAACATTAATTACATCACCTATATTCTTAAGTCTTTTAGAAACGATTGTTAATATAATGGACTGAAATAACAGCTATATGTGTGACCCGATCTGCTGTAATGAGTCAGAAGTCGGCGTTCTATTTATTTAGATACGGGCCGATTATGTTGGAAAACATCAAAAATATCGATTTTTCTTTTTTGGTCTTATATGAAAGAAAAGGTCTTCAAAATTAATCTGGTCTCCAAAAAAGAAAAATCGATATTTTTGATGTTTTTCAACATAATCGGCAGATCGGGTCACATATGTACAATATCATGTTGATTCAATGAACAGCGCATCAGTGTCTGCTGATATTATCAAGTCTGGTACGATTCAGTTTGAATTCGATTCATTTAAGTGGCCGGTGATCAGTATGAGACAATAGCATGTTCTGATTTAACAGTCACGTCCATTCATGCAAAATCATTTGACATCTTTATTCCGACCAGACATTTAAATGAAATTTCTTTGAATGAAAATAGAACTGAAAGTGAAAGATTATTTGTCGCTAGAATACAGCACAGTTATCACAGTGCATAACAAATCTAAATGTGACGCCTGCATTTGACTCATCCTCAGAAGGAGCAGTGGGCAGCTAACATGGGCAGCGCCCCGGGAGCAGTGCTTGGGGATGGTACGGCGCTCATGAGTACCTCAGTGACACTTTTACCGGTCCTTGGATTGTCCAGCGACCTTCTGATCACTGAGCAAACGCACCAGGGTTCCTTTAGCCATTGTTGATCATTAAAATGATGTGTTAAAGTAGACTGGGGCTGCATTGTGACCGTACACCCCCTTAGTCCTCGTAAGTTCACTTAGAGTTCTTATAGTTTGCAGTGCAAAAAGACGACGTAGACGTGAACTGGTCAGGTACCCGAAGTTTACTTTTATATTAGCAGTGTATACACTTCAATTTTTTGTTAGCGCGAGTAGCTATGGAGTTGGCCCCGGGATTATAGGGTAGCAGGCGGCACCTAGGTACTCATGAGCAAGGTAGCGTCCCCAGCTGCTCCTCCACTGCTCCTTCACGGATGGGTCAAACGCAGAGACGGTTTTTCACAGGCTCACTGTGTGCTCCGACTGTGCCGTGTTCACACATGCTACCTTAAATTCACTTAGATTTATGTTCTAAAATCAACCACTCCCACCATTCAGCCCTTAACCCTTACTGTCTTGAGAATGGTAGGGGCTTAAGGGTAAGTAGTGCTGGAGTTGGAATAGAGCCAGTAATCAAGCACAGCCTCACCGAGCCAGGGTTTAGAGAGTTCCAACTACTTTATCCACCTTTCTTTTCAAGAAACACACACGCACGCACGCACACACACACACTGCTTAAACAAATCACAGCTAGCGCAGAACGAGGAAATGTAAGCAGGGAAAAGCCCTGTGTTTGTTTAGTGTTTTCGCAGCTCATGATTCATCTCTGAGCTATGAAATTACGCCCACTTACACGCATTGGCTGTTGTGCTGTTATCTCATATTCTCTTCCTAGATGTCAGCTAATACTAATTAAAACTGCTATTTGCAAATAAGTGATTAAATTAGGCATTTACACTTTAAATTTTTTTTGATTACAGTTATTCTCCGCTAACAGGTCCTGTCCTGCCGCCGTCGAGCAGAGCAGGGCTATTTGGCAGTAGTACTAATAAGAAGTGCCAGGATGAATATTGGAAAAGTGAATATAACAGTAGGGGAAAAGTGTGGACATGCTGTTTGTTAATCCTATTAGGAGACAGACAACTTCTCAAAGCAAGGATAACAGTGCACAGTTGAAGTGTGCTAGCAAAATTTCAGACTTTAGGAAAAGTTTTGGATTTTAAAAAATGCTTTTAAGACATTATCAGCAAACGTTTTAGTAGGTGTGAAAAAATGTTGTAAACAGAGAAATGCTTTCAGAAACATAAATAATGATTATTAATTTTTATCAATTTACAAAAATGCAAAGTGAGCGAACAAAGAGAAATTAAATCAAATCAATATTTGGTGTTACTTACCTTTTTGCCTTCAAACCAGCATCAATTTCTTCTAGGTAATTCCCACAAAGTCAGGGATTTTGTAGGATTTAGTCATTCTATTATTTTGTAGGATTATAGGAAAATAGATTCGTGGTTAGTTCTCTCCAAGATGTTTGGAACAACTCCACAGTTTGTTCCTTCAAAAAACTGTGTGCAAGTGTACCTAGAAGAACTGATGCTGTTTGAAGGCAAAGGTGGTCACACCAAATATTGATTTGATTTAGATTTCTCTTTTGTTCATTCACTGCATTTTGTTGATTGATGAAAATAAATGATTAACACCTCCATTTTTGAAAGCATTCTTTGTTTACAGCATTTTTCATTAATCTGCCTAAAACTTTCGTGTACAGTACTGTATTTTCTTTCATTTTGTTCGTTTTGTTAATCGAAAGGAATGGAAAGGAAAAATGCTTGTTATAATCCACATTTTATAACTCTGCAGTAAGACAGTATGTAACGTTTTCTGAAAAAAGAAAAAACTCAGATATTTTCTAAATTCCAGATTGAATTTTATAAGATCAAATATTTTTTCTGCAAAACTTAAACAAACGCACTTCAGGCCATATTTCAATAAAGAAAACGTAAAAAAAACTCTTGCAATATACAGCCTGTAGGTAACACTCACCAAATCCCTTTGACTCTAAATTAAACACAGCTGAGGTACAGAAAGCTTGGGGGAGCCCTTGGGGGAGTTCCAGGTGCAACCCTTCTTTTCTTGTAGCTGCTGTCTCATTTGTGTGCACTCCTGGGTGTGTTCTCCAGTGCGCACTCTTGTGTGTGTGTGTGTGTGTGTGTAAGAGGTTGAGGGGTAACACTCGTCCCTCTGCGTTTTACAGATGAGTGCAGCTTGTTCCCCGCGCTGACAGACGGCTCTACGCTGCGGACCGCCCTGCTGGAGCGCAGCCCCCCTGAACTCGCCCCGTCTGTCAAGAGAGCTCGCCTCAGCCTCTGCAAGAACAAGAGCTCCACCGAGGAAAGCTACAGCAGAGGTCAGCCGTCACACCCCGAACCAGTAGGGTTACAGGGGCCAAATCTGTTGTGAAACATTAGGATAGGATACTCACCTCCGGACCAAAGGGTTGTGGGTTCGAATTCTAACTCCAGCACTGCCATCATTGAGTCCCTGATGAAGACCCTTAACCACAAGTTGCTCCAGTTGCTTTAAATAAAAGAATGAATTCACTGACACGCTTAATACTCATTGGGGGGCTACGGGCACAAGGCGGCGACCAACCCTGGACGGGCGCCTAAATAAAGTACTGGTAATATGTAAATTAATAGATATGAACATAGAAATACATTTTTCAGTGAACAAATTATATAATGAAAATTAACATTGAAATACATTAAAAAGATGTTACAAATAATAAACACATAATAATATACAGGAATAAAATACCCATTTAACCTCTTTTTCCAACTGTAACATGTCCTTTTTCACTGTGTGTGTCTAAGTGCCTAATTATTCATCTTTGTGAACATACCACAGTCCACAGTGAAACACAATGACATAGATTAATTGTTTAGAGCAGATTTTCTCGGACACTAAAGGACGTGAACTCATGGTGTTGGCAGTTAGAGAAGCTCTTCTAGTATAAAAGAGGATGAGCTTTTCAGTCCTTTTTGTTTTTATCTTGACCTTGTGTTCACTTTTGTTTTCCCCTTTTTTCAGAACAAATGGTTAATGAAGTTTTGAAGAATAACAGAAGTATAGAAGGTATGATATTCGCCAGAATATCGTTCTTGCTTTACTCTTTATCCACACTCTTCTCATCAAGCATCTGATTTGCTTTCCATTAACCCCTCTCTCCTTCTCTCTCGTTCTCTCCCACAGAGTTCTGCCTGTCTTGCGGGAAGACGAAAGCGGCGACCTTCCATCCGCTGTTTGAAGGAGGCCTTTGCCAAGCATGCAAGGTGAGCATCGCACACACACACACACACACACACACACACACACTGACCCAGCGCTCAATCCACCGGGAGTGTGTGAACTCAGACAAGCTCAAACAGGTGCGAACGTCACTGCTGCACCTCTCGTGTGGGAACATCCGGAAATCGAGCCGACTTCTGCTTAAACTAGAGGGCAAAATCAAGCGTGGGGTTACACACAAATAATAAATGTTTCATTTTTAATGGGAAGCTTTGCTAATAAATTATATCGTAATTCCGTGGTCTGAATGTGTAAATGTAGCCTGAGGCTTGTTGTACTTTTATTTTATGGCTTCCTGTTAATAATATCAGTGTTATCGTGTTTTAATGAGGTGTGCGTGTGTGTGTGTGTGTGTGTGTCAGGATGTATACCTTGAGATTTCGTACATGTACGATGATGACGGCTACCAGTCGTATTGCACGGTTTGCTGTGGAGGCAGAGAGGTGCTGCTCTGTGGGAATGTCAACTGCTGCAGGTACAGTATTGAAGAGAAACACTCAACACACTACCACAAACACACACACATTTTGTCCCAGACACATAAGATCTCACTTTCGCTCTCACATATATTCTCACATCGCTGCGTTCCCCCCACACACTTGCAGCTGTTTCTCGTATCTCTACTCAAGCATGTTTAATCGCTTTCTCTCTCTCTCTCTCTCTCTCTCTCTCTCTCTCCTCCCTCATGTCTTTCACACCCTTGTTCACATGTGGTCGGCTTTCTCTCCTTTTCTTTCTCTTGTAGCTGTGACGCCTCACCCGTTCATTTTCCTGCCACTCATCTTCTGTTAGTTCTGACGTGATGGTAATCCAAACCTCTTTCCATTAGACTTTTTCTGCCTCTTCTTGCGACTGCCGCGTACCCGCTGTAGCCATGACAGTTGCATTTTTGTGGCGTTATTTTTTATGCCACAATGCTGAGCGTGCAGTAGTGATGCACAGGTCGACCCGCGGGTCAAAAAGTTACGAAACGCATTTCATTATCGATCAAAACGTGTTGTAAACGGGGTTCGAATTACCTCTCCTCTCGATGCTGGCAAGAGCAGTGCTTTGCGTTCCTGCAACCAGCGCATCGGGCGAGCGCACGTTCAGTTCTGCAGGTCGCGTGCTGGAAGCGCGTCAAAATAGGCTAAACCCCGGCACGGTGGATTCCATCCTCTTTCTCCACAGTGCTTCCAGACAGCTGTCATAAATGCAGTCGGTGTATATTCTTCAATTTTGGAGTTTTCAGTTTGTAGGATAAGCTACTAGTTTGGTGAAATATCACGGTCAAGTTGCTCTGCTCTACTTCATTTTAGATAAAAATTAAGTTAAAAGAAGACCTAAGTTCTACTAAGTTCATTCAAATCTGATAGAGTTCTCAGATCTGATGTTACGTCAGATGTTACAGTTTTGACAATTAGTGCGTACATACGCACTTGTGTGTGTTTGAGAGATGTCTTTCGTGCAATTTTCCGCAACCCTTTAATAAATAATGACGTAAAAATCGATCTTTCGGTTTCTTTGTTGTTGTTTGGTACACAGTTAATCTGGCATAAAATTGTGTCACCATCTTCAATGCGAATCTAGCACAAATCTGTCATCGATGGGTTACAGTGTCACAAATGACCCTTCATTGGTAGGTTCCATGGCAGTACAGGCTCACTGGTGTTTTGTTTTTTCTCCTTGGGTCGGGTCAGGTTTTGTGTCATTATCCACGGGTGGGACGGGGCGGTTTGGATCTCCTGACGGGTCAGTTTGGGGCGGGTGTTAAAAAAAACCGACCCGCGCAACACTAGCGTGCAGCCTGCACGTGTGTAATCTCTTCAAAAATGTCCCGTCCTTTATTTGCTGCGCTCTCTTTCTCTCTCCTCACTCCGGCGTAGCTGCCTTTCTCTCCTTTCCTCCTCTCATAGCCGTACTGCCTCACAAGCTTGACTTTTTGTCAACCTTCCTCTGTTACTTCTGAGACATTTTCATTTGAATGTGAGTTCAGTTTCTGGAAGAATGTACACGGTGTGCACAATGACTGGCGCTGTTCGTCAAGATGGTGTTTGTTGTGTCCAGTTTTGAGCTGTATATGTGAATGTATCGCTAGTAATAATTTGACTCTCTTTCTCGCTCTCTCGCCCGCTCCCTCCTCAGGTGTTTCTGTGTGGACTGTTTGGACCTGCTGGTGGGTGCAGGGGCGTCGAACAGCGCAAGAGATCTGGACCCATGGCTGTGTTACATGTGCCAGCCGATCCAGCAGTACGGAGTGCTGAAGAGGCGTCACGACTGGAGCCTGAAGCTGCAGGAGTTCTTTGTGAACGACAACGGACAGGAGTTTGTGAGTCACAGTTTGTATCGTCTATGGGTGTAAATTAGTTTCCTCATCAAAGTAGAAACGTTAGATTGGGTGCGGCGTTCAAACTACAGTTATAGTCCTGGAATTGTCTTTTTGCATTAAATGTGCATAAGAACCCAAGCAGTTCAATATGAAAGTTATAGACGGACAATCTGTAATCTGTATAACAGCATCTTTATAAAGTCTAAGTTCGATGACGTGCACGTGTCATAGCAGTCAAGTGGAGAAACTAGATATATTATATGTAAAAAATAATACATTCAAATATTTTAGCAGTAGTCATGATACAATATTATATTAGTTCAGTGAACAAGCGTTCAACGATGTCACAAAGTTTGTTACAGGAGCCCGTTATCGATATGAGACGGTGTTATATGCTGATTTAACCAGTGTTGGGGAGTAACGAGGTGCATGTAACAAAATTACGTAATTTAATTACAAAGTAAAAGTAACAGTAATCAGTTACATTACTTTGAAACAATGTGTAATTAAATTACAGTTACTTTCAGGAAATATTCAGGATTACAGTTTCAGTTACATCTCAATATCTTCTGAAGAAACATTGGCTATATGTTTAATAATATTACTGTTTTGCCATTTTTTCTTGTGCACAACGTCCTCCATTTCCAGCTGGAAGTCTGATACTATTCCGATATGTCTGACTGGTCCTCTTATCATGTTTGAATTTGCAACACC
Organism: Distichodus sexfasciatus; assembly: GCA_032718565.1. Classification (NCBI taxonomy): domain Eukaryota; kingdom Metazoa; phylum Chordata; class Actinopteri; order Characiformes; family Distichodontidae; genus Distichodus; species Distichodus sexfasciatus. The sequence continues at coordinate 731,324 of JAVGVS010000204.1, read as the reverse complement.
CACTTGCTGCTGGATCTGCAGCCTACAGGCGGTCTGAGCTGCAGTTGCGAGGAGGCCTGCAATGCCAGATAGGAACTACAATGTAGGCCTAGCCCATTGCAGGAAATAAAAATGAGCTGTAGTGAGCAGACGCCATATGCACAATCGATCCCACATGAACAGACAACTGCTTATTCAGTGATGTTCACCAAATGTTGAAAGTCAAATATTTGATTTAGCAAGCATAGGTATTCATAGATCAGCATGATCTCACAGCGAAGCGGTGTTGAGGTGTTGAAGTCCGACACGGCTGTGGCTGTGTTGAGGGAGTTTAAAAGGAGGTTGACAAAAGTAATCAAATGTAATTAGTTACATTACTTGGTTAAAGTAATTGAAATAGTTACACTACTAGGGTAACTTGTAATTGTAACGCATTACATTTCCAAAGTAGCTTTCCCAACACTGGATTTAACACACTGCATTCATGTCAAATCATAAAAAGCAACTACAATATCATCTGACAGTTCCACCAGCAGTGTTGGGGAGTAACGGAATACATGTACCGGCGTTACGTATTTAGAATACAAAGTAACCGTATTCCATTACAGTTACCGTTTAAATAGGTGGTAATTAGAATACAGTTACTTTGTTGAAATGAATGGATTACACGGTGGTCTTTTCCTGTTTCATATGTGAGGCTATACCCTCTCTATCGCCTCTCTAATTTTGGTAATTCCACACATTGCCGGAAACCCAAACAAAACACGCAATAAGAGGCTCTAATGTAAGCGTCCTGTTAATGTTGGTGGCGTCAGTTACACAATGGACCCGGAGCCAGCACAACAGAGCCATCAGTGCCCGGGCAGGAATGCGTTTCTTACTCGGAAATTTCGTCTTTCCTCCTCTATCTGCAGTAAATATATTGTCTATTCAGGGAGATTTGGGCTTAACAGCCAATTGGTAGAGAAAAACAAACAAGAATTTGCAGGATGTGATTGCTACACTTATGTAGTTGTAAAAAGCATGACAATACATTAAGTAATCCAAAGTATTCAGAATACGTTACTCACATTGAGTAACTTAAGTAGACTGGGGTGACACAGTTTCCACCGGGGGCTCCGGTTTCCTCCCACAGTCCAAAAAATGCACTATACGTTATTTGGCGACTTCAGATTTGCCCCATGAATTGGGAGTGTGTGTGTCCTGCGGTGTGTTGGCGCCTGCCCAGAGTTGGTCTCCGCCTTGGGCCCCATGGTTCCTGGGATAGGCTCCGGTCCCCCGCGACCCCAGTTGGGATTAAGCGGCTCGGATAATGAATGAATGAACAACTGTAGACTACGTTATCACACTTAATAAAGCTAACAACAGGATCGCTTGCTTTACAAGGGACGTCACAGCGTCTATGATGTCTGATTGATGCTTGGTTTTGGGTCGATGCTGTCGTTGATCGTTGAATTGATGTATCAGTGTAGATTGATACATCGCTACCCACCTGGTAGTGTCTGTGGTTTTATTTACGAGCTATTATGCTTCAACATTTTTAATATACCTCTTTTTTCTAGGAAAGCCCAAAAATTTACCCAGCAGTTCCCGCCGAGCAAAGACGTCCAATTCGAGTCCTCTCTCTGTTTGATGGTATCGCCACAGGTGTGTATGTGTAGGCGTATGTTTGTGTGTGTTTGTGTGTAGATGTGAAGTCATGGTACTGTTATTCTTTAAGACGATTCTAACAGAAAAAATCTTTGCTTGGGGGTTCTCAAAGGTTATCTGGTCCTCAAGGATCTCGGCTTCAAGATTGATGTGTACATCGCCTCAGAGGTGTGTGAGGACTCCATCTCCGTGGGAGTCGTCCGACATGAAGGAAAAATCCAATATAAGCACGACGTGCGAAACATCACCCGGAAAAATGTAAGCAGAGATTTCTGGAACCGTCTGTGCTCAGCTGGGAATGATGTGTGATGTTATCATGTTTAACTTCTTTACTGTAAAAGCTCTGCAATCGTTCTTTCTCACCACACACACACACATACACACACTTGGTGTAGGGTTACTATTTGCTTAGTTGTGAGCTGCATGTTCCAACAGCTCGCGATAACAATAATCACCTTGGCATGGTGGAGTTTGTCCTTTATGGTCTCTCCTTCATCACACTTCCTCTGTTTGGCTTTCAGTTTCTCACTAGCTGTTAAACACACACACACTACTTGTACACACAGCTACCCCACGTCCAGCACTAAATCACAAAGAAATCCCAAATCCCTTCTTCACTCATTCACCCATTCATTCAACCATCCGCCCTTTCATTCGTTCACTGATACCCTCACTTGGTCACCCATTCACGCCTTTGTCGCTCCACAGAGGCAGGGATTGTGGTGGGAGGAGTGAAAGAGACGGATGAAAAGACTCTGGGGAGGCAGAAGGGAAAAGAAAGGGAGGGTAAGGGAGGGAGGGCATAGATCTGAAAAACACAGAGAGAGAGAGGACTGAGCAGGGGTAGGAAGGAGGGACGAGGTGGAGGACGGATGAATAGACTAAAATCCAGCTGCACACACTCAGCCTGGTGTTACTGTGCAACACACACACCTAGAGTGCATTTAGCATGCGTACTATCTAGTCCCAAAGGCTAACATGTTTTATCTGTAACATCTAACGTAAGGAAAGTTTAATAGTTTGTTAAAAAAAATAACTTAGTAGTTTTGTAGGTATTGTATTGTGGGTCTGGACCCTCATTGGATCTCTGATAAAGACCCTTAACCCCAGGTTGCTCTCAGGAAAACTGTCCCTGAAATTAGGAAATGGAAGTTGCTCCCTCTGTCTCTTCTTCTTCTTTCTCTTTCCACTTTTCCCTTCAGGAGTCGCCACAGCGAATCGTGTGTCTCCATTTAGTCCTGTCTTCTGCATACTCTACCCTCACACCAACTAACTTCATGTCCTCTTTCACCACATCCATAAATCTCCTTTTTGGTCTTCCTCTCAGCCTCCTGCCTGGTGGCTCCAACCTCAGCATCCTCTATCTATGTACTCATTGTCTCTCCTCTGGACATGTCCAAACCATCTCAGTCTGGCCTCTCTGACTTTATCTCCAAAACATCTAACATGAGCTGTCCCTCTGATGAACTCATTCCTGATCCTATCCATCCTCGTCACTCCCAAAGAGAACCTCAACATCTTGAGCTCTGCAACCTCCAGTTCTGCCTCTGTCTCTAATAGTCTGCCGATTATTGCTGGTTAACAGGGCCGATAACCGATGTTTGGAACCGATATGTAAAAAATGGAAATCTCTGTCAAAATATTACATTTTACAAACACTAAGCTCAGCTGAACGTCTCCTCTCTCCTCTTTTCCTTCTCTGAGCTTCACGCTGGGCTCGTGTGTGAGAGTGTGATGTGAGACTTGACAACAAGGCTTCATCGTTGATTGGCTACTGCTCATGTGACGTAGCCAATAAGAGACTGTTGTGGGCGGGACATTAAGTGAAGCAGCGAGTTGAGAGCAGACGGCGCAGAAAGAAGAGACGGCAGTGGAGCCACAGTGGCGCACCTTGTAATTACTTAATATCGATGACGGTCGAAATTACACACCGATACGGATAATCGGCAAAATGCCTAATATCGGCCGCCGATAATCGGTCACCTCTTAATATACAATTGTGATGATAATTCCAAAATGATAGTTCCACTCACGTAGGTTATTTTTGTCAAGAGTCAGAATACAACCCAGACGCAGAGTAGCCAAGAAACAAACAGGTTTTAATTTCAGTCCCAAAACCAGTAATCCAAACAACCAAATCCAAAATCCACAAGTCACAAGCGGGTAGAAAATCACAGACCGGGAAATCACAGGAAAATGAGAAATGCTTGGCAACAATACTTTCTAACAAAACAAAGGCCTTAAAACACAGTAAGTTGATGGCCACATGTCTATAATTCAAGTGAGGCAGAGTGTTGTGAAACCCAGTTCTAGCTTCCGGATCCGGACTCTGTCGGCGTTCGTTTACCGGACTCGGACTGAGCCTCCTGACAGTTTTAGCAAAGTACATACCTAGACCCTTGTAGCCAAACATGTTGGATACAGTCCAGTGCAGTCCAGCAAAGGGGAAACCGAAATCAAGTACAGCAGGTCAAAACACATGAGGCAAATCAAATCAAATCAGTCAACACTTTCATAAAGTCTGTATGAGAAGCATTATGTTCTAATCTGTGTTTTTAAAAAGCTTTAAGAGCTGTGGTGCCATGTCCTGGTGGAGAAGTCAATGGTCTGTGGATAGAAGCTCCTCCTAGGTCCTGTTTGTTTTGGCCATAACTCTTCTTTAACTTTTGCTGATTACAAAACAGGCAAAACAGACAGTCCTGGGTTGAGATATGTCTCTGGTGAACCTGGTTGCTCTGATCCTGCATGTCCTTGCAATTTCAGATCGCTGAGTGGGGGCCGTTCGACTTGGTGATCGGAGGAAGTCCGTGTAACGACCTGTCCATAGTCAACCCAGCTAGAAAGGGCCTCTACGGTGAGGTTGCATCACTTGTACCAGGCTATGGGCAGCTCTGTTTATATAAGTATTATCTTAAAGCAGGGTTTTTCAACCAGTGGTCTGTGGCCCCCTAGCGATCTGCGGGCGGCAATGCACGTGGTCCGTGACATGCAATCAAGTTTCAGTACTGAAATCACTTGTAAAAATATATTTCATTTTATTTATTTTTCAAAATATTTCCAGATGATTTAGGCATCCTCATGAATAATGAATTTAATCCATATATCTAAAAAAAATTTTTAAAAACACACACAGACACACAGTGGGCCGCAGACTCCTGCTTAGTCAGTAGGGGTGGGTATTGGCAAGGACGTCACAATACGATACGTATCACGATACATGGGTCACGATATGATTATATCACGATATATTGCGATACTATACATATTGTGATATATTGCGATATTCTACAGTTCACTGAAAATGTAAAAACAGAGCTGAAATGCGATATGGGTGGTCTTAATGAATCACATTACATTAATAATTCAGCCAAAACAACATAAATCAGAACTCAATTTTAACTTTATTGTCTTTGCATTTTAACACACTGAACTAGTGGACACCAAAAACGTTAAGATAAAGTGCACAAGATTGAAAATAAGAAATTACAGTGCCCAGTCAGTGATCTGAGGCTACTTGTGGTGCATGATTTTTCATGCAGAAATTTCGATTTTTGAAGTTAAAAATCAGTATAGTATATAATGAAAGGAAATATCGCGATATATTGATGTATCAACAGCCCTATTACTCATTATGGTGGTCCCTGGGACAGAACCAGTTGAAAAATCCTGTCTTAAATGAGGACTCAGCAGTGATCTGCATTAACAACTTTATACTCAATGGCCTCATTCAGTAACCGTTCTCAAGAAGAAACTTGTTCTTAAAACGCACTTATGCAGTTGTCACAAAGACTAATGTCTTATTTAAGATTGCTCTTAGGTAAGAAAAGAATGTACACCTGCTGAACTGCACTCTTACGCAAATTATTGCATGCTTGTTTGTGCAAAACATTATCTCAGTTTTATCGTTGTACAATGTTACACAGTTTAAATGTCTTTACTTTCTTATGAACAAATTTAAGAAAAAACTGTTGGTGAATGAGGCCCAGTGTCACTTTAATGTAGCTCATGCCATATCCTTTCATCACCAATACGAATTTACTCATTACCTTGTCTTTTGGATTGAACTAATCCTGTTTTCCTGGGTATCTCTGCTGTAGAGGGAACCGGCCGTCTCTTTTTCGAGTTCTATCGCTTGCTGAGTGAAGCCAAGCCTAAGGAAGGAGAAGACCGGCCGTTTTTCTGGATGTTTGAGAACGTGGTGGCGATGGGCGTCAACGACAAGAGAGACATTTCTCGATTTCTTGAGGTTAGTGTCTGTCAACAGCTATTTGCAAAAATATGTTCTAGAGTGTAAGTCATTATCTTGGTGTGAGGTTTTTCTGAAGAATTAAGCAGGAATGTTTTGACCAAATTATGGTTTTGTTATTGCTTGGGAAGTTATCTGCAAACTGAATTACATGTGTTTGTGTGTGTGTGTCGTGCAGTGTAACCCAGTGATGATTGATGCCATTGAAGTGTCGGCTGCTCACAGGGCACGATATTTCTGGGGCAACCTGCCAGGAATGAACAGGTATTGTGGGTTTGCCTGCTTCAGCCATTCATACTCTGGACTCATACCTTCATTATAATGAACATTTTGGGGGGAGGATTTTTTTTAAACATATTAATCATTATGGACAAGATAATGACATGGAGTAGTGGTTTTGAATGTTCGTTTTAATTACTTTAATCTCACCTTAGTAACACCTCACCATAATGGTTAGTTCAAAATAATATCCAGAAAATCCAGTTTAAGACTTGTATTCTACTGTGTTAATAAAGATTTGATGTAGTATCCTGTTCTATAAGAAATGAAGCTAATCAGAAAAATCTTTTGTCCTGGGTCGTTTGAGGCTTGTACAAGTTTAGTAATCTTAGATCATAATCTTGGAACCTTAGATCCTATTTTCACATTAAAATACTGAAGCCCTGTAAATATAAGAATTTGACATCACAGTTTTGTTTTCAGGCCTCTCTGTGCCTCTGGCATGGACAAACTCGAGCTGCAGGACTGCTTAGAGCATGGCCGTGTGGCCAAGGTAAAGCCGCCTTTCTGCATCTTAAAGAGTTTGAACACTACGGGCTGGTTTCTTACTCACGGATTAAGCCTGCACTCGGCACTTTAAAACAGTCTCTTTGCACCTGTTATCTGTCTGCAGATTCTTTGTACTTAGGTTAAACTTATTGGGCCAATTTCCCAGTCATGGATTAAGACTAGTCCTAGACTAATTTTGAGTTTGAATGGTAAATCTCCATTGGTATTACAATTTAGTCCAAGACTGGGCTTAATCCATGAGCAAGAAACCAGCCCATTGTAATATAAAAATAGTTTATTCATCTTTATTTTATTCCCCTATCTCCTTTTTAAGTTTAAGTTTGTATTGTATCTCTTTTATTTTTATTTTTCTACTGAAAGCGTGCACAGTCAAAAGAGCGGATCAGGATACATTTCACCGCATGTTGTACCTGTATAATTTGCATGTGACAAATAAAGAATCTTGAATCTTGAAGCGTAGTCTTGGACTAAGTTGTAGTACCAATGGAGATTTACCATTCAAACTCAAAATTAGTCTAGGACTAGGCTTAATCCTCGACTGGGAAATTAGTTCACATGTATTTTAACCATCATAACATGGTTAAACAACTTGTGTGAGTTTTATGAATGTGTTAATGTGAATTAATGGACAGTCATTTTATCTCCAAGTTTGGCAAGGTGAGGACCATCACCACCCGCTCCAACTCCATCAAGCAGGGTAAAGACCAGCACTTCCCAGTCATGATGAACGGGAAAGAGGACATCCTGTGGTGCACAGAGCTGGAGAGGTGAGAACGCTGTTGCATGAAGTTGATTTTTAGGGTTCAAGAATTCCAAAAGCTACTTTAGATTTTGCTTCTAAAGAGCCAGACTTTCTTGTGTTTTTAATGTTGTCTTGAGGAATAGTATTTATATGTTTGCACACGTTGCAATATATCACTGCACTTACATTTTCCTGGCTTAATTTAAAGAGATAAGCCTGGCTCAAGACTTTTGCACAGTATTGTGCATTGCTTTTTTTAAAATTTAAGAACGGAACTTTTGATGCTGTTCTGCCTATTTTAGTGAATTTTTTGCTTATACATTAGAAGTCTATGCTTTAGTATACTGCATTTTTTCATGCCACAGTAGGTGCAATAATGTACATTTAATCTGCTTCTAATTGACATTTACAGTATTTATTAGACAATCTTATCCTGAGCAACCTATATCTCCTAATTACCGAAGCTGCAAGGGTTTACGTTTCTTGCTTGGGGGCCCGATGGTTGTTTTAGGCACTCCTGGGATTCAAACCCCCCCACCTTACGGTCATCAGCATAAGATTTCATTCAGTTAGATCACTGTACCACCACATCTAAATGTAGATTTTAAAACTTCACAGCTTAATGTCGTTTGAAGGTTCATAAAAACCTCATATTTGCCTTGTCTGTAACTAAAAATAATGTGATACTCATACATTCAAGGATTTCTTAATTTTTTTGATATATTTTATATTATTTCTCTGCTATTAGATTTTTCTGACATTGAAAACAAACATTAAGCATATATCACAAGACATGAGATCCACACATTTGATAAATGTTGTACTTTCCACTTAGCACATTATCCTGCATTCATTCATTTATTCATTCATGTGATATTTGCATGAACATTATGCAAGATGAAGTGTTGTTCACTGTGTGATGAGCGATCCTTTATGCTTAACTTATAGGGATATGGACAGAACCTTGTATTCCATCCCTCTTTCTAAATTTTGTATCTAAACGGAATATGGATAAATTAATATGTCTGACAACTTTATTTAACAGAGTGTTGTGAATAGTAAGTGATGGATCACGTCAACTCTTTCCAAATGTATTGGAGGCATCAACATCACGCCACAGTGACAAGCTGACATTTTAGAATAGTAATAAATCCCATTATGGAGTTTTCACAAAGATTCTGACATTCACCAAAATTTTCTCATTTGAGATGTTTTCATAGCTAAGAACAGAATCTACAAGCAGTGAAAGACACTCTTACACAAATTGTGGTGCATGCCTGTTTGTGCAAAACATTAGCTTATGGGGTTGTCTGCAATTCCACAATTAATAATGTGATATTTTTAAATGTCCTAACTTTCTTAATTTAAGAAAAATTCAACTTGGTACTGGAGTCTATGTAGAGGCCTTGTGATGTGCTGGAAACAGTATAATTTAACACTCTACAACACTGTGCTTGTAGGATTTTCGGCTTCCCCGTGCACTATACAGACGTGTCCAACATGGGCCGCGGTGCCAGGCAGAAACTGCTGGGTCGATCCTGGAGTGTGCCGGTCATCCGGCATCTATTTGCCCCGTTGAAGGACTACTTCGCCTGTGAATGAGCACCGGAAAGTCTCTCCCAATCCACCCATACACACTGTGTTAAGTTCAGCCTCAGCAACAAATGGCCTTGCAAAACACAGAGGAGAAGCAGCTTTAAACCAACACAAGGACATTTTTGTCCAGGAGGTGGTGCAGTGTCACTGTAACTCGGAGCCAGTAAGTCTTGTGTAGTTTTTGGTAAATGTCCTGCTGAAGAGGCAAGTGTCTATTACAACAAGCAAGACATGAGTTACGTGAGTACTTCATTTTCAGGGACCCATTTTCTCTTTATGGTGCCTTCTCTGCCAAAAATTCTGTTGGCAGGTTTACAGTTCATAACAGACAAAGATGACATATCGGCAAATAATATTATGCGGTAAAGGCTGTTCTTTTGAGGCAGGAACCAAAATATGTTGTGATTCATGAACATTTTGAAAAAAGTTACACTTTCACAGTAACAGCAGAACATTAAAACAATAGTTTTTACATTTACGTTTTTACACAAGGACCTCTTTAGAGTCTAATTTTCACCAATTTGACCTTCAGTTTTGTCACTAAACAGATTTCACAGTGACAACTTTAAATTTGTGTTACATTTTCGTTAACTTCTTTGGAGGGTCTTTAAGCTCCATTCAGACTACCTTATTTCATGTTGCATGTCATAAAAAGAAAGTAAAAGATTTGTGTTTGCCAAGCATGTTGACTTTGTTTATTACAAAAAGTGGATTTGGCAATTGGAAAGAAAAGACATGCTAAAGATGAGATAGCTATGGCTTTGAGACATGACTATTGGTGCTTTAGATTTCATTTCAGACTAAATGTGTAACAGCGTTATATATGTGGATTGTGTGTTCAATGTACTGTAGGTTTCTTATTAAGAAAATACTTGAATTCATTGAATCAGTGCAAAAACTAAGCTGTGAGCCCAAACAAAACCACATTACAACATTTGTATCTTGACCAGAACATTCAGGGCATTAGCTGGAAAAACAAGCAATAATTGGGCTTATTTTCTGTGGTTGGACAAACAATGAACAGGCTGCACAATGTATGTGTATGATGTTTTTTTTTCTTGAAATTAATGTTTACATTTCAAATTGGTTTTCAGGGCCACACAGACCTTCATATTTTCACATACTTATATGGTTTACAACTGAAGTTTCATTTTACAACCTATTTTCACTTGTAGTGCCTTTAAAGCACAGTAGAATACATTATAAACACTGTAGGATTTTGTGAGTAAATGCTGTAGAAATAATGCTTAAAACCAATACATATACTGTATACACACATATGCCTATTTCAAAAAGACTACTGTCAAAGCTTGAAAATACACCTTTAAACTTACTTTTCCTTTATTTTAGTGTACATTAGACAGTGTATAAGATAGTTTTTTTATTCACATAGTCTTTTTTACTGAAAGAAACCCTTTTTCTGTACTTCCTTTTTTGCTTAATAGCTTAAGTATATGTAAAATAGAACAGCATACTGCTTACTTTTAACATTCTATCTCTGTATCTTGCTGTAGTGTGTTGTGTTTTATATAATCCTAACATTTTACTTTTTTAATATGAGGCATGAAAAGTTGTGTCTGCTTTTTGTTTGATAGAAACAAACACATTAATGCTGAACACTTTTATGTTAACAGTACTTTTATACAGCCATTCGTGAGTACTTTTTATGACTTTATTTTTATACTTTTGTACTCTTTTTGAATGCTGTTTTTATATTTTTTTTCTGTTCCGCTCAGACATGTACATGATACAAAACAATGTAACAAAAATGATAGTGGCACCAATAAAGAAAAATACTGCAATATGATTATTTGCTGTGTGCAATTCACTCAATCAAGGAATTTTAAAAAAATAGAAGTATCATTGACTTCAGAGAGGAGTTAATAAGATCCATCATCATACAGTATCGTCAGCATCATCATTCTCCAGACGGTTGTCACCAGCATTTTGAAATGATTCCCATATGTAGGTAACTGTTGGCAGATATCAGCATTGTAACTTTTCCCCAAAAAATGCAATGACTCATCAAACACAACCCCACCCTAGTATTCTAGCGTCAAGGTATTGTGGTTCTTACACTTAATCGTTTTTGCATTGTATATGGATAAAATTACATTATCAGTTGTTGCTATCCAGATGTCTACATGCAGTCATTTCTAGGAAAAAAGGTTTACAAAGATGTTTAAGACGTAAGTTATGGTGGCCTATCGGAAATACACTTCCCTGTGGACCAAGTAGGCTCAAATCATCTTTACCTTACTGCAAAAACTACCACAATCGGGCCCCTTGCAAAGACCCTTAATTTAAAGGTTTTCCAGGGAGACTACCTGTGATTAGAAAATGGAATTTGCTCTGAACAAGAGCGTCTGATAAATACTGTAGATATAAGCCCATTTTGCTATCACAAGTATTCAGACATTTTATACATGTTCAAGTGTCTGCTTAACCTGTTGGTCTGATTCGACCTGTCAATCTTCTTTTGATGAGGAATCAGACAAACATGTAAAACAGAGACCTGAACAGTTACAAAAGCCTCTAGCATAACTGGCATTGAACAAAATATGATTATCCAGCATGACTACTTTTAGGTGTTTTGAAATCAAAAGATCAAAATCTTGAAATTTAAGATCAAACACAAGAGGTTTCTACCATGACTTGAAGTCTGACATTTTCCTCAAAAAGGAAAATGTGCAAGAAACAACAGTTTGTACAGGTCACAGTCTTGGGAGTTACACTTGACAAAACTTCTGTCTGAACTGATTGTATGACCTGTGCTTGACTCAACACAAAATTTAATACTAGTTCCAAGATTTGTGTAAGTGTTCTGTGAAAAAGACCAACATGGACGTTCAAAGGTTCAGGATAGCCATTTGATGGTAATTCCTGATTTGCTGGTTTAAAACTACTCAAGAAGTACAAATGAATAAAGTTAGTTGATTGGACTGTGATGGTGGTTTGTTTTAGTAGTGAAACGTGGAGCCAAATGTACAAATTTGAAATGGTTTAGAATGCTACGTTTTAATAGGCATTTACGGGTACATTGACATGTTCTGCTTATGTCTGTAGTAATAGTGATGACAAATCTAGATGTTTTTATTAAAGTTCCAATAATGTGATGCTACACTGCTCTGCACAGTACACTCAAAAAAATAAGTTGCTAGGTGAACGTAATGAAATTATGGAAAGAATTTCCACCTAAATCACATGCTTTAATTTAGCGAGAAAGAATTTTCTTGACTGACCTAAATGTAAATATGCTGAGCAAACCTCATGTATTGGGGTTACTGTTAGTTAATTACCATGGCTCAATCCAACTGCATTTGTAAGGGTAAATGTTACATATTTTCAAAGGTAGGATCTCACTTGATTTTATTGGGGCATCTGAACTTGTATGATAGGGATATGAGTTGCTTAATTTAATTGGGTAGTTACAATAACATTTTAAAATAGTACAATTACATAAATTAATTGTGCTAATCCAACAAAAAGTTATGCTTATTTGTCAGCAATACTCTACGCTAAGAGACAAGCTTTTTAATCATGAGAAAATACCAGTTTTTGAAAGTGTTTAGTCTGGAATTTAAAACATATGTTTATCAAGTTTACCCCCAGCTGGTGTCAGGTTTGGACAAGAAATACACAAAGCAAACTGAATTTGTTGGAATAAGATTTTATCTGTGCACTTATTCTGATAAAGCACGCAAATAGACAGAACGATGTGCTTTTCACCAATAAAAGAAATGTATTGCATTCGATAATTCAACACGATATATCAGTAACAAAATCAATGCTATTATTCCGTTTCACTCAAATCTTTCCCACATCTTTTGATAGTGTTGAATTTGTCATGTCACTGAACTCTGACTCTGAGTTTATGTATATATTTTAAGTGCACTCTTTTGTTACTTCGTTAGACGCGTGGCGTTGTTATATAATTATCTAGCTCGGGCGCGCGGACGAATTAACCGACACGGCTATAGCAAACCAAGAAACTGTATTGAGTTGTTGAGAAAATGAAAAAGTAAACGAGCTGATCATTTTGAAATAGTCGTACATCGATAAACGACGTGGGACGAAAATTCTTTACGCTACGGTGTCGAGTACTGCAGTCCTTTGATCGGAGTTGTATCGACCAATCAGAGCAGCGGATCTCCGACCAGCGCGCAGGCGTGGGAAGGACCTACACAGAAGCGCGGGACAATATACCGGGCGCCTCGGTCAGTCGTGTGCTGGTAAGTGAGGAAAACTCTGTTTTAAGCGACATTTCAGGTATTTTGCGTCGGATAAAGGCGTGATTTCGGTGCGCGATTTAAAACGGCAACAGCTTGGAGATTTGGACGGCAAGTCCATTTTAGAAGTTGAGCGGTTTGCCAAAAATGTTGACAAAGCTGTTTTTTTAATTAGTTGAATTCATTACACATTCATTTAAGGGTAAATTTGATGTGAATTAATTTGTAAACACATACCAGACACCATCACGGGACATACAACAGAATGGCTAAAATATTACTTACAGTAAGAGACAGTTAATATTAACGTGACTTAAGTTTTTTTTTTAATGACAAAATATTCAGCTTTTTGCCAGTTCTGTACAAAGGACCTACATTAAAGTACATACACGTTTTACATTTTTAAGAGACACAACGCCTCTTTTTTTTTGGTTGAGGATGTCTGCCTCTTTTTGTCTTAATTCCTCATATCCCAAAATGCAGTGGGGTAATGGCGGCCTGCAATGGTGTGCTGTGATTGGTTCAGGCTGCTGCGACTTCCCTTTAACTTTTTAGCGGCAGTTTGGGTCCCGCTTCGGCGCGACGCAGCAAAGCTTTATTTCAGCGGAAAAGGTTAAAGCGAAAATACACCGCCATGTTGAGTTACGGCAACTGAGAAGATCGTTATGGTGGAATCATCACATACAGTGACCCGTAAAGTAAGTAGAAATCAAGCCATTTTTGACTTATTCTATTTTTAAGCAGCCTCGTTGTAAAACGCGTATGCTTTTTCAGCAGCGGCCGAATTTGTGTTACACTAGTTGTATTCGTCGTGTGGACGGCCCGATTATAACGTCTGACACTTCCAACAAACGAGAGAAAATGTTATTTTACACCTCGAAGTCTGTTGTACACCGTTAGATCAGAAAGCTGCTCTGCACGTAAACTGTAGGAGACGCTGCACGGCGTGTCGAGACTGAACGCGTCCCCGGTGTGTGCGAGTTTGCACATTTTACCACTCGACGGTGAGCAGTGTAATCCGATTTTAACATGTTACCCACCTGATATTTAGCACCGTAGGTAGAGTACAACCACAGGCATTTTTGTCTTATCTTCTCCTTGATAACCTTTAAAGGTTATTTGAGTTGGTTGTAATTTGTGTTTTTTAAGACACTTGTGCTTTACATTCAGATATCAATTCAATTCAAATTATTTATATAGCGCTCTTAACAACAGTCATTGTCACAAAGCACTTTACATATAACCAGTGTTGGGAAGATTACTTTTAAAATGTATTCCACTACAGATTACAGAATACATGCCCCAAAATGTAGTTTGTAACGTATTCCGTTAAGTTACTCAATGTGAGTAACGTATTCTGAATACTTTGGATTACTTAATATACTGTCATGCTTTTTACAACTACATGAGTGTAGCAATCACATCCTGCAAATTCTTGTTTGTTTTTCTCTACCAATTGGCTGTTAAGCCCAAATCTCCCTGAATAGACAATATATTTACTCTAAAGGAGCAAACACGAAATTTCCGAGTAAGAAATGCATTCTTGCCCGGGCACTGCCGACTCTGTTGTGCTGGCTCCGGGTCCATTGTGTAACTGACGCCACCAACATTAACAGGACGCTTACATTAGAGCCTCTTATTGCGTGTTTTGTTTGGGTTTCTGGCAATGCATGGAAGTACCAAAGATAGAGAGGGGACAGCCTAACATATGAAACAGGAAAAGACCGCCGTGTAATCCATTTATTTCAACAAAGTAACTGTATTCTAATTACCACCTATTTAAACGGTAACTGTAACGGAATACGGTTACTCATATTTTGTATTCTAAATATGTAACGCCGGTACATGTATCCCATTACTCCCCAACACTGCATATAACTGGCCTAAACCCCCCAACAAGCAAGCCTGAGGCGACAGTGGCAAGGAAAAACTTCCTCTAGTACGAAGAAACCTTGAGAGGAACCAAGACTCGGAGTGGGACCCCATCCTCCTCTGGGCCAACGGGCTCACAAACATTTAATGTACAGCAGCAATACTAATGAATAGCTGTCTAACTGAACTTTCCTCATGTTACGTTCATTACATGTCTTTTGTTGCTCTTTTTATGTTATTCTTCTTAATTCATACCTAATGACAAAGCCACCTTCCATTTGTCATCTTAACTTTTAGGTACTGAAAAGTGCCTTGTGAGTGTAAGTGATGTATTTTTTTCCCTCAGGTTATGGCAAGATGGTTGTGAATGTGACTCTTAAAGCAGATCAAGAATTCTGTGACTCCGAGCTACTGATCTGGCTCAATGACAAATTGCAGTCTGGATTCAGCCATGTGGAGCAGACATGCTCAGGTAAGTGTTCTCATTCTGATAGCTACATATGATTAATGAGGTACTTTAATGATTGCAGTTGTGGTCTTCACTTACTATTGGTTAAAAGTATTTCACCAAATTACTTATTTAACAGACTGCATGCTTTTGTGAAATTCACCACAGGAGTATTAGTGAACTCTTTACATCCTCTGAGTCCCCTTTACGTCCCCCTGCATTTCCTTTAAGCACCTTTGATTTTGATGAGATCAACCCTGCAATTTGCAAAGTTAATTGTGAACACTTTAATGGACAAGTATGCATTTAATTGTAAACATTGCTGTATCAATGGATGCTTAGTAAAGTATATTGATGAGCTTTTCCATGGTTGTTTTAGTTGTATAGATAAATTGTGTTTTGTTTTGTTTGTTTGTTTTTTAGGTGCTGCTTACTGCCAGCTGATGGACCTGCTGGTCCCGGGATGTATTGACTTGAAGAAAGTAAAGTTCAAAGCTAAGGAAAGAATTGATGTCGTTAACAATTTCAAGCTGCTAAATGATGCCTTCAGCAAGGCTTATGTCAAAAAAGTGAGTTGTCAAACTGTCTTTGCATAATCATATGAAAATAATTGCAGCTCCAATTCAGTAATGCAAGCCAAAGGGATTTTAATAGTTAAGATTTCAGTGAGTCGGCCCTCT
Organism: Distichodus sexfasciatus; assembly: GCA_032718565.1. NCBI lineage: Eukaryota > Metazoa > Chordata > Actinopteri > Characiformes > Distichodontidae > Distichodus > Distichodus sexfasciatus. The sequence continues at coordinate 715,093 of JAVGVS010000204.1, read as the reverse complement.
TTTTCATTGACCACCACTGAGTCAGAAGTAAGGAATGGACTATGTTACATTTTTGCTAAGATGTTAAATTCTGAATGGAAAACCAAGAGCAAATTTTATAATGATATATTTCTCATTTTTCTCCCACAGACCCTGAAGCTTAATGAGTTAATACATGGCAGTTATTCAGAGACTGTCAGTTTGCTGGGGTGGTTCAAAGTGTTTTTTGATCATAATTTTATGGGACAAGCTTATGATCCTTTGGTTGCACGAGGTGGACAGAGTCTGGAGCCTTTAACTCCTGAAAGACCAAGGGAATTTGAACAGTCAGACTTGCGTAAGTTTTTTAAGGTTGTACTTGACTTTTGTCTTTGATTAAATGCAATTGCTAAAATTCATTTGATTTCTCATTTTGTTGCAGCAAAGGAGGATGAAAATACACCTGGAACCTTTCCCAGAAAGGTGGATGTGTCTTCTAAAACCAAAACCAAAGAAATGGATACTTTCTCCTGCAGTCTGACCATGTTGCATTTTATTAGCAAATACTGGCCATCTGGATCAGGAGGCAGTAACTCGCCTGTTGCATTTAGCGAAACTAAGCTAGCCTCCTGCAAACAAACCCCGTACTGTTTGTATATGTATCACAGAGTAGAGCTTACAGAAGGGCAGACGGGAAGTGTAGTACTGATAGGATATTTTGACTCAGATGATGGAGAGAACAAAGTTAAGCTCCTCAAGGTCATCGAGCCCCTGCTGGAGAAGGACGCTGTTTTGTGGAATTGCGTTGTGGAGACTCTGAATAAGTTGGAAATCCCACTGGCGAACCTTGTAGCGTTTTATTCAGACACCCAGGATCCTGGGGAGCTCATTTTGAGCGTCAGGGAACTGAATCCAGATGCTGTGTTTATGGGTGGAATCACAAATCTAATAGGAACGGCATGTCACAGTGGGATTATGGCGATGGAGCAGACAGAGAAGGTCCAGGAACTGGTCCAGTTGTTCCACCAACAATATCACTCTTTTCCAGATTCGTTGCAGGAACAGCTTGGAGATTTGGACCCTAACGTATGCTTACTTTCCTCTTTGACATCTCATTGTCTTCGTCTCAGGAGCACAGTCCATAAAATAGCCATAGCATGGCCAGGCTTACTGGAATACTGTAATTCTCAGGATGAAAGTGGCAATGGAAAGCAAATTTGCAGGCTTCTCAGTAATCCTGCTTTGCAAGCAACCTTCCTGTTTTTGACCCACGCCCTACAGCCGCTTTGCGAGTTTCAGGAAAGCATGGATCGCAATGGAGCGAACGTTATGCAAGACGCATGTGCTTTATTTCAGCTTTACGTATCCAGATTTTCCAAGCAACAAACCATAGAGAGGTTCTTGAAGCGAGGAAACGGTACGCCAAAAGAAGACGCAGCGGAGCATCTGCCGAGAGGAGAGATGAATGTCGGGGAAGAGGCGGTCGAGTTTCTGCAACAGAATGTCGAGGTCTTCAGTGACCATCTAGACCTATTTTACAAGGATGCCGTCTCGTTCTACAGAGCAGTCGTGTCCAGCATTGTAAGTAGTTTGCCCTTGCCTGTTCACGTTCTGAGGAATGTGCCCCTGCTCCTAAGCCCAGCAGGAAAATTTGAAATCACTGGGAAAGCCGTCGCTGATTTGGGCGTCCGTCTTGGAGTCTGCCCAAAATTGGAGGACGTTACGTCGTTAACGGATGACTTTTTGGAGTACCAGCTTGCTGAACGGGAGCATTCACAAATCCAAACGGGTTTGACAGATCAGACTGTGGAGCAGTGGTGGAGGGCAGAGCTGAGGATTATGGGAAGGACGTCCATTTTTCGAAAGTTGATTTTAAGTTTGCTGGCCTTGCCTAAAACTCTGAGAGCAGAGAAGCTTTTTGAACAAGTAAGTAGTGAAAACGAGATTTCGCGCCTGCATTTCGTTATCCGGGCAGTGCTCTAAGTCAGCGTTTCTCAATCCCAGTCCTCGCGGCCCACCGCTCTGCACATATTCGCTATTTCCTGCACTGTCGCACGCTGCTCCTACGTTGCTAATCAGTAGCATGAGCTGTGCTGCGGGTTGGGAAAGTCGAATCTGTGCAGAGCGGTGGTTCGTGAGGACTGAGATTGAGAAACGCTAGTCTAAGTGACTGAAACCCTGTGTTGGTGATCACAAGATCAGAGCTTCGAATGCCAGGGAGCCACAGTTGCGCCCCTGAGCAAGACCCTTAACCCTAACGTGCATCAGGGAGACTGTCCCTGTAATTAGGAAATGGAAGTCACTTTGGATGAGAGCCTCTGCTAATTGTTGTAAATGAAATATTTTTTCAGTTCTACAGTGTTTGTGCATTTAACTTTAATCTCTCAAATTTGTGAGCTACATTTGCAGAATATTTAAGGTATCGAAAGCCTCACAAATTGTTCAGAGCCTCCAATTTCTTTTTATGGTAGGTTTTTGAGGGTGTTGGTAATGACAGAATGGATAGGAGTCTAGAAGGCGAAGAAATGGAAGTGTCTGAAACTAAGGAGATGGCGCAGGATGATGCCCCCGACAGTAGTTCTTATAAAAGCGCCCCATCAAACCCACGCAGTCCGGAGACCCAGGAGAGTGTAACGTCAGGTAGATGTGATTCATGGTTATTACAACACCCTGTGCTCGTACCATGGTGCTGCTAAAGTTTTGATGCACATTGTGTGTTCTCTTTTATTTCTATTGACGCGTTAAATCAAGTACGTTTTATTGTGATACGCAGATGTCATTGACCTGACCGAAGTGGAGGATGTTGCTTCCATGGAGACGAATCACAGTGACTCCGTCCCGGACCCAGAGATAAAAAGGACGAAACAAGGTTTAGTGTTTCTGAGGATACATTTACCATAAAATAAACTTTCATTTAGTGAACTTCAGTCAAATGAGTTTTTCCTCTGCTTCATAAACAGAAGATCTGACACTTTCTGAATCGATAGTGATTGATGATGACGACGATAATGACGATGTCATATGGACTGAGACTTTATATCCAGAGGTACTTTTTCCACCAGTTTTTATGTGCAGCGGTAGAGCTGAAACGATTATTCGAATAACTCGAATAATTCGATTACAAAAAATGGTCGAGGCCATTTTTCTAGAATCGAAGCTTCGTTTAAGTCATTTAAGTCGATACAGCATGCGCCGCTTGTGTTTCACACAGACGCTTATTAATGACGCACGATATTTTCAGTGGCGCGATCAAGGCGAGAATAGATCCCTCTGTATGTGAACGTATTTGTGAGATACTCCGTGCACAAAAACAGAAGTAAATGCGTAAAAACGTATAAATGACATTTTTTGCAATGTAAACACACTTTTTATCCGATTAATCGTCGATAGATTACTCGATTACAAAAACAGTCATTTGTTGCAGCCCTAGTCAGAATATTAACTGATACGTACTGTTATTTTTTAGGGCTGCGTTCAAAAAATCGATTCAACGATCAATATCGATTCTCGTTCGGAAAATACGATATCGATTCAAAAATTCGCGGATCGATCTTTTCCTGCGGCTATGCACTACTTCTCGCGACCTCGCAAGGAGAGCTATAAAAACGCGAGACCGGCGAAACCGCAACCAAATAGAGCCATGGCTGAAGCTGCTCCGCTCAAATCATCGTCTGGCCTAATTTTATAACCAAGCAAAACTAGTATTGACGCAAAGAAATCTCTAAATAAATCCATATCGAGAATTGAATCGGATCATGACCTTGTGAATCGGATTCGAATTGATTCAGGAAATCAGCAATGATACCAAGCCCTGTGATTTTTGGTTACTAATTTTCATATTCATTTATTTTTTCAGAAATCAAACAAGACAAACTCCGAAATAGGTGGAAAACATCCCATGTTCAGCGTAAGCTAATCACATCATTGTGACGCATCCTTTTTTCCCCCAAGTCGCACACCTTACCTTTCAGGTTCAGAATGTCCCATTTCTCCTAACACGGTGATGTACCTGTGTGTTTAGGACAGTTTGAGGTTTACAGCAGGGGAGATGGTGTGGGGACAGGTGGAGGGTTTTGGGATCTGGCCCGGCCTGGTGCAGCGCTGGACTGGAGATGATTTCATGCGGAAAGTGGTGTGGTTCGGGGACGGCCTGGTGTCTGTGGTAAGAGGGGAGATTCTTACAGTTTATTGTGTGTAAGCTTTAACGTCTAGTCATATTCGATTCACGGTTTCCTTACTTATCGTTGCAGGTTAACATGAAAGATCTCCAGCCTTTTTCTGCGTTCGTGCAGTCCTTCAGTCCGAACTATCTTGCAACCGTGCCTACGTACAAAGACGCCATCTTTCACTCTCTACAGGTCAGGATCAACATGTGTTCCCAATGTTTTGACAAATTGCTTATTATATGGATCGATCCTTTATTAATGTCACTGTAAGAGCTTTTGGTTTCACTCTTTAAGTTCATTTTATGCAGGGATGCACCGATCGCAATTTTCCTGGCCGATTCCGATTTTTTTTTTGTAAGTGTGATCGGGCGATCGTGATTTTTCTGATGCCGATTTTTTTTTTCACAGATAACATAAAATTAGAGCTGCTACGAGTAGTTGACGATATCGACACAAAAAAATGGGTTTCAACTTTTTTATGTAATGCAGTAGTTACTTTCCCTGTTTACTAGTTACTTTTATAATAGTGACATATAATAGTGGCAGCTCTACAGCAAATACAAACAAAAATCTAATTTTCTTTAATATAATGCTTTATTTTCATAACAAATTTTCTTTACAAATTTAAATAAATAAAATGTAACTCGTAAAATATAAAATGTAACAACTCCGGTAACTCGACGTCCGAAAAGTAACGCCTACTTGCCATTGTGTATTTTGGGCAGAGGTGATTTATCAGATTTCTGAGGCCTGTATCCTCAACTATGGAAAACGACTGATCATCTAGTGATCATCTTGTGATTGACTTGTGCATCTGTGTTTATGTTGAATTGGGGACAGACAAGTGGGCAAGGGGAGCCATTGATTGCGTGCTTATTAAACGTGTAAGACCTAACTATTAAATGATAATTTAATAGACCAAAAATCGGCCGATGCCGATCGATCGGTGCATCCCTAATTTTATGTGTGTTTATTTGTAGCTAAAAATTGAAACATTACATTGCACTTACTTTAAACACCATTTCCATGCCATCCAGGGGCATTCTAGGGCTGGGTGAAATTACTGTACCTCAAATCATTATCTGAACGTTTTTACTGATTATGATTAATAAAATATTTTTTGGTGGGGAGGTGTTAGCTTTTTGCCTTCAGAGTTGATTTCTACTATAACCTTGTAAATGCTGGGCTATTTTTTCCCCCCCAATGAAAGAGTGCATATCTACTGTATGTGGTTAGAATACTTGAAGGAAGCACAAAGACGTAGGACGGGGGGCGTCATGTGACCACATACGCGGTAGTGTTTTTAAGGTAAACACGGTTTAGTGTTTTAAAAACCAAAATAATTTTTATAATTGCAAGATTATAATGATCAGAGGTTCTGAAGGTGAATTTTGATTAATTGCCCAGCCCAAGTGCATCCCCTTTAAAAACACTCTCAGCTTTGCTCGTTCCTTTATTAGATGTCCGTCATAGTAGTGTTTTTGGGTTGTTTGCAGCTTTACCACTGGGTGGCATGTTGAGATGATGAGACTCTGTGTTGATGTGAATCTGCAGGTGGCTGCTTTGCGCAGTAGGAAGACCTTTGTCCTAGAATCAATCTGTAAGGATGACCTGCTCCAGGTTATGATGGACTGGGCTTTTGGAGGCTTTAAACCTTCTGGACCTGAAGGATTTAAACCTTGTTCTAAAGAAGATGGTGCGTCAGCTCACTAGAGACGTCAATGCTCTGATTCATTCTTTGGACATTTATTAAAACATTTTTTTTGAGCACACCTGACACACTTCTAAAACTGACCATCGATTTCGTCTTTTTCCAGAATGCCTTAAAATCTTTAATTGGAACTCTCAAAAGTGGAGCCAGATGATTGTCAAGGAGACTGCTAGCAATCAAGTGCAAATGGAGAAGCTGAAATTCAACTTGAAGGAGGTGTCCGTGCGCTTGCCCAAGCTGTCTCTGGAAGAAATTCATAAACAGGTTTCATCCCCACTGTCGGTCTCGAGGACGGTGAAGAAACACTCCCTCCATGACAGTCCAGCTCCGCGGAGACGATACATTTACCGGAATAAAGATTCAGAATCTGATGATCTAATTAAGGACCAAAGCACACATGTACAGGAGAAGCGAAACTACTACAGATGTATGCATCCTGCTGTGTACAAGGATAAACATTTAAGTCGTGGTCACTTGAGACTAGGAATTTGATTTTTTACCTTTTCTACGTTCCCCACAGGTCAGATGGTTCAAGAGGTTTTGGTCGATGGAAGGCACATCGAAGGTGATAAATATTTGTGTTTCTTTCTGGGCATGTTCTTATACTAATTAAGAGAAAATAGTTTGAATAGATTAAAAGATCAATTCAGTGATCAGCGAGCCCATAACTGATCCACAATGACAATATCGATCAGATGTCATACGTATTGTATTGCCCGTTGTTCGGTTCATTTATGATTATCATGTCAACGATTCGACTCAAAGCCATAGAATCTCTCTGCACAAGGAAATCTATGAATCTGAATCTGAATGTGTTCATGTTCACAGTCTCGTGCAGACGACATGGGGGGGGGGAATAATGTGATGGCTTTTGGTGAGGAAGACTATTTATCACTACTTTTTTCACACTCGAAAACCTACTCAGGAATCGATAAGAGAATGGATAAGGATTTTGACTGATAGGCAGAATTGGCAACGGCATTGATTTTGCTCAAATCTTATCCATCCCCAGCCCTGTCGGCAGACGTTACGTCGGTCAGTTAATTTCGATATTATATTGTATCGTGATGAAGCTAGTGATTGACGTCTACAAATCTACCCAAGATGTATGTTTATTTAAACAATAAATCTGTCCACGTCTGTAAACCTCTCGGATAGTTGGAGGCCGGTTTGGATAACTTGTCCTTATTGTTGGTTCCTTCAGATTTCTGCTTATGTTGTGGGTCTTCAGATGTTGAGATTTTCCATCCGCTGTTTGAAGGGAGTCTGTGCTTGAAATGTAAGGTACTGTATCATGATATCAACTTTTATTCGTCTTACTTTACAACGTTAATGTTAGTGTTTCCTGTTGGCTTTTAGGACCAAGGTGTCCTCATGAGTACATATTATTTTTATTAGTAAATGTTATTAATGACCTAAATATAGTACATTTTAATTTTGCAGCAGTGTCAGATTCTTGTATGAACAAGTACGCTTAGTGTGTGTTTGTGTGTGTGTTTCGTAGAACAACTTTACAGAGACCCTGTATCGATATGACGACGATGGCTACCAGTCGTATTGCACCGTGTGCTGTGCTGGACTAGAAGTCATCCTTTGTGGACATGACAGCTGTTGTCGGTGAGTTGAAATATGAGATTCACATGGGGCTGTGCGAGTAAGTGAGTGATTGTTTGTCATCGTGGACACACCACAGCACACAGGTCACCATAACGAAATGCGACCAGCGAAATGCCTTTTCACCCCTCCGTGAGGAAGTCGTGGGCAGCTTCTTAGCAGCGCCCAGGGAGCAGTGCTCGGGGGACGGTACCTTGCTCATGAGTACTTCAGTGGTACCTTTACCAATCCGGAACTTGAACCGGCGAGTCTCCATTACCGAAAACAGCTCCCTAACTGTGACGCAATCCACCTTTTAAGTGCAGTGTCTCGCGTGTGTAGATCCTACTGCGTGGACTGCCTGGACATTCTGATCGGCCACGGCACGTTTGACAGACTGAAGGACGTGGATCCGTGGATCTGTTACCTGTGTGCACCTGAGAGCAGCTCCGGGGCCTTAAAACCGCGGCATGACTGGAGCATCCGCGTGCAGGAGTTCTTCGCCAACAACAGCGCCATGGAGTTTGTAAGTAACCGTACTCGTATTCTTTTGTTTTTGTTTATGTTCGTATTTTTGTGGCTATTTTAACGTCGGAGTGAACCCAGCACATTCTTTGCTGTGAGGCGGCCGTGTTAACCACTGCTCCCTGGCCGATTTACTGGTTATTAATTATTTTTTATATTATCTGACCTCTAATTTTAAGCAGATAAAATTAATTAAGAGTACTACATTGGCTCGGGTACAGCTGCCTGTCCCTGATTTCACCACAGAAAGCTCTACTGTACTTTCAGATGCTCGTAAAGTGGCACCGTTGAGACAAATAGAAAATGTACCTTTCACTAATTTTATTTGCTGGGAGCTTTTTGTATTGAGACTAGGGCTGCTCGATTATGGAAACAACATAATCACGATTCATTTGGTAAATCTTGAAATCACTTATTTAACACGATTACTCATTGACTCTGGAAACACAAAGCGTTTATTGCACATACAGAACAGCAAATGTAAACTTTTCATTAAAATAACTAAGTATAATCAAATATTGTATAAAAAAGTAAACAAAATCAGCTATGTAGTGCAGTTCTACAATCTATTGAAAACAAAAAAATACAAAATATATAAATAAAATACAAATTAAATAAAAATAATTGTTTTTTCCAATGTGATTGTTTGGAGCCAAAATCGTAATTGAAATAAAAATTTGATTAATTGCACAGCCTTAATTGAGACCGTTATTAAATGCTCTCGTAATTGAAGATATGGTAAAAAAAATTAAATTCGATTAAAAAAAAAAGTTTTGTTATTTGTTGCTACCAGTTTTCCTTTTTACAGCAGACGTATATTTGTTCAGGATTATCGGTCACCTCGGTTAGTAATTACCGGTTTCGGCTTTGCTAAAAAAAAATGTTTTCTAGCAGAACACTTGCTTTGGAAAGTCCATATGACAAATGCAGTCAAAATGATCACTGAACCTCATGCCAGTTGTTCATTAATTGCTAAATGGAAGAACCTCAGTTGAGTCCAGTATTAGAAAATGATCTGATACAGTTTTGGATACTTCAGCAACTTAAATTACTGCATGCAAGTTCTGTGAACGCTTCAAATGAAATACGCAGAAAAAAATCTGTCCCGAACTTCTCTCTAAGGCTGTGAGAACTGTCACCATCACTAGTCACTTTCACCTCGTCTTCTACAGGAGCCTCACCGCGTTTATCCCTCCATCCCCGCCAACCAGCGCCGCCCCATCCGGGTCCTCTCCCTATTCGACGGTATCAGTACAGGTGGGTCTGGGCACGCTGAGGTGATTTTAGGTTTCACTTCCACGTTGGATCAGATCTGCGCATTTACAGTACGTGTGTGTGTGTGTTTTCAGGATACTTGGTTCTAAAGGATCTGGGCTTCAAAGTGGAAACGTATATCGCCTCAGAAATCGATGAGGAGTCCATCATCGTGTCTATGGTGAACCACGAGGGCAAGATCACTCACATCAGTGATGTGCGACGCATCACTAAAAAGCATGTGCGTTAACCTACTCCGCAACCCACTTACTGCTGGTGTTTTTACTCATTGTGCCTCTTTTGTTCAAGAATATTGCAGTATACAGTTCGTCTTTCAAAGAAACAAAACACTGTTTTAGAAAAGGGTTTCGAGTTGAATACTATAAAATCACTTCATTTTTCCAACTTGGTTTTCAACAGAAGTTTGTCACTAATCGCCTACTAATTGTTAGTTTTCAGATACTTGAGCTGTAGATAAAAATTCTCAGCCAAATCCAAACATATTTGAGTGCCTTTTTGTGAAATTAATTGATTACATGACCATATTTGGGTGGAGTGGGGATCAGCGTGAGTTGACCACGATTCTCAAAAGAGCTGTTGTCTCACGTTTGCAATATCTTCCCATACAGCTGGAGGAGTGGGGTCCATTCGATCTTCTCATTGGTGGAAGCCCGTGCAATGATCTGTCTACTGTAAACCCAGCCCGGAAAGGCTTGTTTGGTAATGCATCGTCTCATTCATCTAATGGGCAGATTCTTTGACTTTTTTGATCTTGATCTGTTGTTCAAACCGAGAATATCTGGTTGCTATAATGAGAGAGACTAGTGTTGTCATGTTACGCACACCGTACTGTTAGAAACCTTGCTGTATCAGGAAAATACCCTGTGACCTTTGTTTACAGTCATTTCCATTAGCTTTTTTGAGCGGCACACCAAAACTGCATATTAGAGGTCGACTGATATATCGGGCCGATATTTAGCTTTTTTTTTTACGATATCGGCATCGGCCGAAATCAGAGTTTAGTACGCCGATATTCAGGCATCTCATTTGTAACTTGAAAACTTTTTTTGTTTACAAATTATTAGTCAAGTTCAAATGTTATATATTTATTTATTATTTAGACCTTTACAGTTTTATTTATGTTTAGTCAGTGTTAAATGTTAAGTTGAGAAATTTCGTGTATCCTTTGTTATTATTAGTGTGATATATTTCACTACACAAACAGAGTGGAAATGGCAAAAAAAAATATCGGCAGCATATATCGGCCATCAGCTGACCCCGACTTCTAAATATCGGCATCGGCTTTAGAAAAACCCATATCGGTCGACCTCTACTGCATATTGTTTCTTCCTTCCTGCAGAGGGCACGGGCCGACTGTTCTTTGACTACTACCGGCTGTTGAACATGTTAAAGCCGAAGGATGACGACCCTCGACCTTTCTTCTGGCTCTTCGAGAACGTTGTGTTCATGACCATCAGGGACAAAGTCGATATCTGCCGTTTCTTAGAGGTGAGGTTTACTCAAATATCTTTCAAATATTATTCCACAGAATTTCTTTGTCTTTTTGTTGGTACTGTTTTATGGTGTTGCCTAAGTTCTGTAATGTTTATTGCGTTAAGTATTTGCATTGTGTAGGTCTGGACATTAAGGGAGTTCTCTGGCAAAAACGCTATGGCTTAAAGTATGAAAGCAAATGGTGTGTGTGTGTTTTCAGTGTAACCCTGTTCTTGTGGATGCTGTTAATGTCAGCCCTGCTCACAGAGCACGCCTCTTCTGGGGGAACCTCCCCGGCATGAACAGGTGAGTCTTTTTTATCTGCTTTTTGTAGATGCAGTTGTTTTATGTTTTGAAATTAAACAAATAAATTTGACATGTTAATGCTCAATCTTCCATTACAAAATATTACATTTTTTATTTGTCACTGATGTGTGGCTGGATTTTGTGTTTATTTTGCAATTTTACTTTAACACAATATTTATTACATTACTTAATTTTCACCCTGTACCAGACCAATCATCGCCTCTCAGTATGACAAACTCACCCTCCAGGAATGCCTAGAAACTGGCCGGACTGCAAAGGTATGACTTGTCTTGCGCTCTAGATAAAAGTTTTTAACACGTAACACATACAAAATGAGAGCCTGATATGAAGTCTTCAGAACGTCACATTATTACACCATGAAATTAGAAATAACTCTTTAAAACTT